>OU015770.1:10090781-10160930 GCA_907173295.1 Fagus sylvatica | reverse complement strand
GTCAAAAAACTTCAGTTTTACATTATAGTATAGATTATATCTGGTTTTACAGGATTTAATAGAATGTCCTTACTGGCCTTTTTAATTGGTAGACCCTGAATCATATTGCTATCGGCCTTCAGGTTCTCTAGCCCTCTGTCAAGCAGGCGCGGCCCATTATTTGAAGGAAGCCACTTGTTAATGTTATCAAGTTTAATTGCGATCCTTGTATTTCTTTGGGCTCTAAGCTTTAGATGGGCTTTGTTAGTTGCTAAAGCTTTGGGTGCCTCTAGTGTGACTATTGAAGGAGAATGTGTTAGGTAGTGTTTGGATCCTCTACAACTAGAATCGGATTTCTTGGATTCCTATGTATAAAATACATTTCTAAAAAACGTTGAGATGTTTGGTTGGGATTTTGACAAATGCAAAATGTATTTTGCAAATTCTTATTTTTAGAGTAGATTTTTTAGATTCTGATTTTAACTTTTGATTCTCATTTTGCTAAAGCAAGTAGGATCCACTAACAGTAGCATTTAATGCTCTAACAACTCTATTTTTTGGCTCTCTTTTCATGAATATTGTTGAGAATCTTTTGCTCAAACCCAATTCAGATTGCTGGATCATAGATGATGTTATAAGTTATAACAGGTTGTCTCTTTTTAGCCAGGAGCGGAACCACGTTGATAAAAAAAAATGTATCTTGATTTAATAATAGGAAAAAGTAGGTCTTCAATCTCTATTTTTTTACAACATGTTTACGACCACAATTTGTGGTCTGTGGCATGTTGTCAATGGTTAATACTTATTCAACCGTGATTGTTATTACCAAAATTTATTGTTATTATTTGTCATTACCCTATATTTGAGACATAAGGTCAAATGGGTCAGTGCAAATTGTGATTGTCATGTCATTACCAAATTTTATTGTAATTGTTTCTTCAATTTCATGTTCTTTTTGGGTAAATTATTGTTTTCTTTCTTAAATTTTACATGAAGTTCTGTTTTCGTCCTTAAACTTTAAAAAAATCATTTTTTGTGCCTGAATTAACAAAAAAAAAAAATTTGTTTTAAACATGAATTTCATCTATTTAAAAAGTGCAAATCAACTTTGTATATTCATGTTAGGGACAAAAAAAAAAAAAAAAAAAAAAAAAAAACTTTTTAAAATTTAAGGATGAAAACCGAACTACATGTAAAGTTTAAGGATAAAAACAATACTTAACCCTTTTTTTAACCTTTTATTTTACCATCAATTAATGTTGTTCAATCTCTTGGTCATAAGAATGCTTTAGGAACATCCATTGGGCAGTAACCTAGTGGTGTAACACCCCCCCCCCCCCCCCCCACCCCCATTACTTGATTATTATGTCTCTTTGAGAATGTAGGTTTGAATTCTCACACACACATTTAGATTAAGCTAGTTCCGATCTCCACTCCAAAAACTGAAAAAAAGTGACCTAAAAAAAATTGTCTTAGGTTAAGGCTTTGCCAATAGAGATTCTGTACAATTTTTTATTTTTGCCCATTGTTGAATGCACATTACTAATGGGGTTGCTGAAATTGTACACATATATGAAAAAAAGTAACATAACAACTTCTTCCTTTATTGATCTTTATTACTAATGGGGTTGCTGAAATTGTGCACATATATGAAAAAAAGTAACATAACAACTTCTTCCTCTATTGTTCTTTATAGGTATGTACATAGTGAGAAATTACCGCTTATCCCAAAGGCTTAAGCTGTTAGGATATGGTGAATTTAATCATTTAACCAATATTCTAACACTCCCTTTCACGTGTGGGCTTAGACTCCTCCATAATGAATGGGGTCCAACACGTGGGATTTTTAATTTTTTAAATGTGAGGTAGAATGGAGTCAGGGTTCGAACTTGGGATCACTTGCTCTGATACCATGAAAAGATGAGAGAAAGAGAGAATATAGAGAGGAAACAGAGAGAGAATGAGAGATATTTTCTGTATAATATTTGGATTGACTTTCATTGTGTATCTGTACAATCAATCAATATATATAAATTGATGTGGCATTGATGTGGCATAGTAACACATCAGCAATTAATTTTGTTTAGTTACATAGTACATAGGCAATAGAATAAAACGGCCACGATTCAAAATGATCCTAAAAGTAGTGGTAAAGTCGTGAATATATCAAATTCAAAGCCCATTTCCGAACCGCCACCATTTACTATAAATCCCTTCCCCAACCGCTCCGCTTGGCGGGCTTAAGCTTATCACATTTTCATTTACATAGAGTGTATACGTTTTGGCATTGTGCACAGCAATGGGGAATCGAAGCTTCGCGCAGATCTCAACGAGTGACAAGGAAGAAGAGGCTCCGAGGAAGCCATCGGACGAGAGCCATCTGAGGCGGAAGAGGCTGAAGTGTATGAAGCTTCCAGAAGAAGAAGACGAAGAACAACAACAACAACAAAAGCAACAGCAAAAGAATAAGAACAAGAGCAAGAACAAATTGAAGGAGAAGGAAGCGTTACAGAGTAGTGGAGAGGAGGACGAGAATGAAGAGCCACAGCAGGAGGACGGGAAGACGATCAGGGATTCGATTAGGCTGTCGGGAAAAGGAAGAGGAAGGAGGAGTCACTACGAGGCGTTTGAATTCGACGGGAATAGATACGACCTGGTGAGCCATCTGTTAGGGTTTTGATTTAAGCCATTTCGTGAAGAATTGTTATCATATGTCTATGTATTAATGTATGTTTGATTGGTTCGTTTGGTTCGAGTTTTTTATAATGATTGGTTAGGGTTTTGATTCTGGAATTTTGATTGTAACCGTTACTTGCATTTTGTTGCTTTTTAGTTCAAAATAATTTTAGGGCGGAATGGTGTTTGTTGCAAATTAGGGTTTTCTGTTTGGTTTCCGAGAAATGTGATAGAAAGAGAGAGAAATAGATAGTAGTTTAAAATTTGTTCATTTGGTTTTCACTCTTAAAACTGTCCCATTTCTTTTACCACATACTCTGTTCATTTGGTTTTATCAAGTATGAATTTTGTTTTTTTTATGAAGGATAATAGATGTTCCATGTGAGAATACAGAAGAAAAACTATACCCAGCAATGATTTTATTCAGTGTTGGTTGGACGGTCCTCCCATAAAGGCTACAGATTTGGGACACCATTGCTTGAGACACCAATGTTTGGCTGAGTCTAATACGACGGTTCAGATGAAATGCCCGGTATGTACGTTAATTTCAGTTTTCCACTATCTCTACCATTCACACCAAATTCCTTAAAATCTCTACAATTCCAAGTTTTCAACAATATTCTTCTCCACATGTTAGATGCCTGTGTTATTCTCTCCCTCCAACTGTTTGTAGAAATGTCTGAACCGAAGTTCCTATCACCAAAGCTCACCAGGTTTGTTTGCGTTAGATGTAATTGTATTTGATTTTTCCTTTTGGGTTATATGTTGAGTCAAGCTTCTTATCAAACCACTCCACACGGAGGGACAAGTTTTGGTCACCTATTAGAAAAAATCCATGATTGAAGATTCAATTAATTAGATTAATTGGCCTTTTTTGTTGATACAACATCATCAATTGACAATAGCATATATATATATATACCTTGCTAAAACTGTTGTAGCCATAAGATCATAGAAATGAATAATACACATATAAATCCTGCAGAATTGAGTTGATTTGAATACCTTTTGTCAAATATCAGCTACTGAAGTGGAGATTGAAAATACACAGGGGAACCAGTATCGGCGTTTACCATCTCTGTGGCCATCATCAATCATTGCAAGACCTTCCTGCAAAAGCCAACAGAGTTATCATTTGGTTTGTGAATTTTGTTGTGTTACATAATATGGGAATTGTTACTCTAATGAGGTGATAAATGTCTGTGATCAAGTTGCCTATAGTGGTTCTGAAAAATCACCATTTTCCTCTTATTTCATTGTTTGATATTTGTTGTCTGTTCATTTAAGTCATTGCTAATGGACTAGGAAAGTTAAGGTAAAAATTGTAAACAAAATTAGGGCTAATTGTTTTGCGTTTGCTGCAGTGTAAACCAACAAAACATGGAAAGGTTTTTTATTTGGTTTTAGGTGAGTGAATGGTTTTGTTTTGCTGAAATTTTTTGATTACCTATTTGACTATAGAATTTTCTGAATTTTTGTTAAATATAGTCCATACAGGTGAACTAAGTTGTTAAATATTTGTTTAGACATCAAGTGCTTCATGCTTTAGGAGAAAATTTATATTGTATTCTAAGACTTAAAGATGAACTAAGTTGCATATTTTGCTTTTGGCTTCCATGTTGTGTCCTATAAGGCTCTTTAAATATGTTTTTCCATTGTTATGTTGGTTGAAATGATTTTTGTTAATATTTTTTTCCCTCTTGACCACCCCATGTATGTGTGAATATATGACTACATTTCCTGAACTAGGAAACAAGCCCTGTTTATCTCCTCAAAATTTCTTTCTCAATTTTTATTTATTTTTTAATTAGTTTTAGTTGGAAATATGTACAGAGACTTATAGTCTCAAGTACGCCAATTGCTTGATAAATTTCATAAGTATTTTCTTGCTAATTTGTATTGAGTTTTTGAGTTTACTAAAGTTGTGCTTCAGTTTGAAAATTTCCATTTTCATTTGTTGAAGTTTCCCTATACAACTTAAGACTTAAGTCCATCTTTAACAATATTGACCATGGATACAACACTAATTTTTTTTATTTTTTTTTATTTTGCAAGTGATACATTCAAAATTTAAAAATTTATTTTGAGAAAATTTGTTTATGGTTGTTGTTTCTTACTGTTATGGTCTTATGAGCATTAGGTGGCCAGAAATGTTCAAGTACATTTTGTTTTTACCAACTCAATATGTTATGGTCTCTCTTTTTTAATTTTTTTTTTTTAATAATATGTTATGGTCTCTCTCAAGTGGGGTAGAAGCATTGATTTTGTTATTATTTGCACTTGCAGTGAGTTAAGTGTATAACATTGTGGTTTTAGTTCTATTTTGCTGTTTGTACTCTCCATTTCAAAAGAATGATCTTTTGGTAACCTTTTCGGCTATAACATATACTTGGATTTGTTATTAATTAGATGATTGTGTGTGCTCTGCCCAAATCATCTTAAATCCATTCTAGGTTTAAATATCAATTAGTTAAGTGTTATGATGTTTGCTCACCGTTGGTGGAAAGGGGGATTAAGCTTATAGGTTGGGAACTTTTAATCAGTCGTTTGAGGGGTATGATCTTTGGAGGAAGGTGCATAAGATGAGGAGGGGTAGGTGTCTTTTTCCACAACTGTTGATTCAAGTTCATTTGAAGCTTTTGGGTTTAGACTACATGATTGGTTTCATTTGAAGAACGTTTGATGCTTAGGTGGTTTTGATTATTATTATTATTTTTGGATTATTTGGGATCTATTTGTTGTGATAGATTTAGTGTATCATCTAAAGAAATGAAATTGTAGTGGTAGAAATCTATGAGTTTATTAATTGATTTCAAGGATTTGGTATCAACCCTCTTTACGGTACCTTCTCTCTCTTTTTATCTCTCTTTAGGATGACTACAAGGATTTTCCTAAATTTTTATTTTTCCTTTGGTTTTTTAGCCTTGACAAATATATTCTTTGGTTCCTCAATCCTATGAAAATGGTTTTTAAGGGGTTGATGTTGTGATTTGTGTATGGCCATATGTGAGACAAAGCTTGCATTAATATATATTTTGAGACTTTTATCTTTATTGTGGAAGTGAACTTGAAAAAAACAACAACAGATTGTAATATAAGGGTCAGTGCAAGAACATCAATACACAATTATTAGCTAACATTTTGAAGGAAATTTAACTTGGTTGTTCACTAGAAACATTCTCTTCATTCTAAAAATACAAGACATTGATGTAATTAAGAAGTCTATTTTACCTTTTCATGTTAAATTAGGAGATGGCAATGGCTATGGTGGTTTAGATGAATATTTGTGAGATGTATTATATAGAAACACCTTTCTTTATACTACAGTTCTATAACTCAATTGGCATCATCATGGTAATATTAAAAAAAAAAACCTTCCCTTGAACCTAAAAAACAAGTGAGGTATCAAAGAAAAAAAAAAAAAAAAAAAGGTTTTGGGGTAATTCTATGTAAATTATATGAAACGACAATGTATGGAATCGTTACAAGCATATGTTACTCATCTTACTTTTGCTTTATGTTCTTTATTGTTTTACTTAAAAAAAACAAAAAAAAGTTATGTTTTTAATTTCAAGAAAAAGAGGGTTATAGCTCTCCACCATTGTGGTATTTACATGCCAATGAGTTGGATTTTCTATCATCGTAAATACATTTTTCCTTCTATAATTATTCAACATTTGATGTTAGAGTGGCTTCCAGCTACACCATTTGCTTATGCATCATAACAAGTCACTTCAAGCTATTCACTTACATTGTATTTATTATGGAGTACTAATACTACATATGTAACTGCAGAATGCAGATACATGAGAGGAAGGCTGACACTAAAGAAGGTCAATGCAGCTATTAAGGACACGACAACTTATGTTGGAGCAAATGTGCAGTTTATAGCAGGCGATTGATGCTTACCAATTTTTCTGTTGATGTAAATAATGATGATTAAAAGCTGATTTTTCTTTTTTTTAGTTTGAGAAAAACATAATTACATTATACATTTATACAAAGTTTTCCCGTGCAACGCACGGTTTTTCGACTAGTATAGACAATGGATCTGTCCTAGAGAATTGGAGGTGGCTAAGGAATTGAGACCAATCCACTTGACCAGACCTACCAAATTTTATCATTGACGTTTCAAAACAAATGATGTCAATACTGACAATCACCAAAGACTAGAGTGATCCAGATATCAGACAAGGTCCTTATCTGTTTGGTAAAATGCCAATTCCTCAGTTCCGACAATGAACAAGGTGATTTAAAGCTTTTGGATGTTACTAATCCTTGACGTACTGTTATGTGGAAAATTGAAACGTAATTAGTTGTTGGTATTCTACACCTTCTTCCTTAGTCACAAGGCTTATCAATATTGGACTATTAATAGACCATGACTAGCTCCGACTTCTTCTGGCTGCTGGACCTGGTGTGCTCAATAGTCAATAGGTGACAACCGTAAATCATGCGATGAATTGGGGAAGGGAGCCATGTGAATATTTTGTGGATAAAGATCATTCACATCGCGTTCTTTAAAAGTCTAAATAGAGAGTACTAAACCACAATATAAATAGTAAAGAAATCTTAAAATATTTAGTTTAAAAAACAAAGATTAACAGAAGTATAGTTATAGCTAGAAAAAAAAATAAATAAAGAAATCTTAAAATATTTAGTTTAAAAAACAAAGATTAACAGAAGTATAGTTATAGCTAGAAAAAAAAAAAATTATGTTTTAGAAAGCTGTATATAAACAAATAAGCAAAATAAGAATAACGAAAAAAGAAAGAAAGTCAAAAAAGAAAGAAAGTCAAGCTAAGCCAAACCTTTGTATGTGACTTAGATTTCCTCAACATGAGTCATGTTCTCTCCCACAAATAGAAAAAGAATATTATTATATTAGATAATTTCTATGAAAATTTGGGCTCTTTTTTTTTTTTTTGTTATTGTTATTTTAGCTTGTGCCAAAAGAAATTATCCATCATTTTAGAGAAATTTGTTTCTTAATCATAGAAAAGATCTTTTCAGTATGACTATGATTGTCCAACATGAAGAGAATCACCTCACCTTAATTAGTCCAAATGGAAATTTCTCCGTTCCTGATATCCTTCTCCTTCTAAGGCAAGTTCAATAATTGGGTGAGTTATAAGTCTGCCCAAGGTAGTTTCAAGAGCATGATATTGTGTTATTAGTATTTTATTTTTTATTTATATAAAAATACCAGTTAATAAATACCACTGAGCTATTAGGCTCTTGGCGATATTCTGTTATTAGTTGCACAATGTTTTTACAGTTTCCCTTGATGGGTTCAAGTGAATAGAAATGTTAAAGCTTAGGATCTCCATCATTGAGGCCATAGGATATGAGGGTCACTTTACAGTACCCACCTTTTTTTTTGTGGATATGGTACCCACTCAAATCTCAACCCTTAATTTTAATAAACTTAATCTTAGCCGTATATTTAATTAAATAGGTTTACCTCCTACCGGTAGAATAAGTTTTTAGTTTTTTCTAAACTGTTCATTCTCTCTTCTCTATCGCTCCTTCTCTCTCTTCCCAAAAAGAATAACAAAAAAATACCCAACCACTGCCTACCGCATTCCACCACCAAGGCCACCGTTGGAGGAGCTGACGAGGGTGATATCGACAGCAGTGAACAAAAATCTTGGAAACCTCCATGAGCAAGCCAAGGCTCCTCTGATTTTCTATTCTTTCTCATTTTCTGTTAATGTTTTTTTTCACAAGACAAGACATTGAATCAAGGAGATGTGAAATTATTGAAGTGGCGGATTCGTGGGTTTCTTTGCCTTCTATCCATTATTTTGATATATAAAAGAGGAGTTAATGGATGGAGCTAGTTCTTGACGAGTTTGGGATTTTTTTTTTTCTCAACAGAGGGTTTTGGCCAAGGAGGTAATTGGACCATAATAACAGTGGGTAAATCATAAATGAGTTGTCTCAACTCTCAAGGACCTGTACAAATAGTTATTTCGTGTGGCACCATGAAGAGTTAATCTTCATATTCTCCGATGGTGGCCATAATGCTGGAACACGGTAGGGATCGGCCAATTTTGTTTTGCACCACCGTCAATGGTGGTCTTCTATCTTTCCTTTTTTCGGAGTGGGTTGGCTGATGATGTTAACTCCGTTAACCCTTTAAGAAATACTGTACATATGACTTGTTATAATTTGGTGGAGGACAAAAGATTTTCATTGAAATGTGAGGATAGGTACTGTTAAAGAGGTTGGTACTATATAATTTCTTAATATAATACATTTTTATAAAATAAAAAAATAAAAATAAAATTAAGGTACTAATTAGATGATAGGGTACTATCATATATGATATTGGTACCATTAAATGTGATGTTGGTACTATTAAATATGATGTTGGTATCATCAAATGTGACAAAATTAAGGTACTAACCAATGTGATGTTAGGTACCATCATATGTGATGTTGATACCAGGTACCATTAAATGTGATAAAGGTACAATCAATTGTGATGTGAATAAAGGTACTAAATAATATAATGATGGTACCATCATATGTGATGTTGGTACCATCAAATGTGATGATAGTACCATCAATGTGATGTTTTGGTAACCTGCTATAATAGGTTAGCCATTTAGAGGTATCGTACCCACGTGGGTACTATAGATTTATCCTAGGATATGATTTTTGTTACATTTCAGCAAGCAATGGTTTTTGTCTTTGTGGAGAATTACAGGTAGGGGAAAGACACAATTTTTTCACCTTTATTTATGATCATAACAAAAAGGAAGCACAAGAAGTTTTCTTATTTCAATGCATAAAGTACTTAGATAGCCACTCTTTAATTGAAATTAACTTGGAACTTAGGCTGTTTGTTTGGAAGAAAAAGCCCCCAATGTTTCTCAAACTCTAGATTTTTCTGACTCTCATCAAACATGGCAAACACATAAGTTTCTATAGGCCTTCCAGGCTTCTTTGGTGTTCCTCCCTTCACATGCTGAACCAAATTGGTAATGTAAGTTCTTTCATTATCTAGTGTTGTCGCCGTCCCGCCAGCTGAAGGCCAACCCGTCTCTGATATAACAATCACCAAAGACCTCCCGCTAGCCTTCTCTAAAGCAGAGTAAACAGCATCAAGAATGGCATCAAAAAGGTTGCAATAACTGAGCGGGGGATCATTCACTACAGGTGAAGAAGCAGTGAAAAGAGCATAGTCAAGACGGATGTATCTGGTGTTACCAATGTAGCTAAGATAGGGGTACAAGTTAACAAGTAATGGGGACTTGTTATATATAATTACATTATCTAATAGTAACAGATTAACAGTAATCCCAAATAATGTGGGATTAGTTTTAAACAAAGATCACGTGAGCTTTATACATACACGTGAGGTTCCAGTCAAATAGAACTCTCTAGAGTTCTGTCATCTTATCTCTTCACTGTGTGGTCAAGTCAGCAGAAGTCCCAAGAGTTCAGTCAAGTCAGCAGAGTTGTGTGGAAGACTCTGGAACTGTGTGGCAGATCTGAGAAGCCCATGGTTTCTAACACATAGGACTTTGAGTTTTTCTTGAATTACAAATTGAAGGGAATATTTCTGGCACTCTCCCAAGAAGGGAGTGACGACCTTCAACGTCAGAAGGAAGGCCCTCGCGTTCCCCAGAACGACTGACACCCTTCCACCCTTGGTCAGCCTTCCAGTCCTTCGGTTATGACTCATCACTTATCTTCTTCAGGAGTCCACCGAGACAACTCCTCCAGCTGGTCGCATGCCTCACACAGATGTCCCCCAGCGCGAACTTAGGGGGTTAACGCCCCACGACATCACTCAGCACTACGCTTCACGAAGGGTAACGGCCTTCCAGATGGAGGGTCACCAGCTCACCACGTGTCTGCAGATCCGACGGATCCTAGAAGGCCACGTGGTCAGACCAGAAGGTATAAGAAACTCTTCTCTCTCCTATTCCCAGCATGAACAGTAAACTGAAACACAATATTACACTTTTTTCTCCATATTTTCCTAAAGAGCTCCGACTAACAAAAGCATCGGAGCCTCCTAGGCCGGCCCCAAACCGGTGCCCACTCCGTTCACTCTCTTGTCTCTTGCAGGTCTTCCAGCTCGCGGCTTGACTGACTGCCGTCCACTGATTTCACAGCAACATCAGTTGGCGCCGTCTGTGGGAAACGCTCATTTTTGCCTTTCGCCGCACCAATATAAAAGGACTGCATGGTCAGGACGCGATCGATGGAAGTCCACGCTCAAACCCTTCCCTCCAGTAGCCAACCTCCGGAAGTGGCAGCAATGGAGAGACAAGTGCGAGATCTCACTGCCAACCTTCAGGAGCTTACCCGGCAGAACCAGATCCTCAATCAGAGACTCAGGCAACACGAGACAGAGAAGCAGAAGGAAAAAGATAAAGGGAAAAATAAGGAAAGAGGTGATGCTGAGTCTCGGCAAGAGCGTCAGCAAGAACAACAGCAAGAACAGCAGGAACAACGTCAAGAACAAGAAGGTGAGACGAGGGGCGAGAACACAAGAATAACTGTTGAACAACCGTCGGCCAAGTGGGAAGAAGAAATGAAAGCAATGAGGGCACAGATGGGGGAGATGAAGGACGAATTTAAAGGACGAGCAACGAAAAATATCGACGATCTTGTCCAGGGAACGGATTCACCCTTCACAGAAAAGGTAATCTCCTTTCCTCTGCCTTCTAAGTTTAGAATGCCTTCCTTGGAGATCTTTGACGGATCAAAAGATCCCCTTGACCATTTGGAGTCCTTCAAGACCGTGATGTGTCTTCAAGGCGTCCCAGACGAGATTATGTGCCGTGCCTTCCCAACCACCCTTAAGGGTCCCGCGAGGATATGGTTTAAAAAACTGATGCCTAGTTCAGTAGGATCCTTTGCTCAACTTAGTCGTTTGTTTTTCAACCACTTCATTGGTGGACAACGGTATGGACGACCTACCACGCACCTCCTGAATGTCAAGCAAAAAGAAGGAGAAACTTTGAGATCGTACCTCACCAGGTTCAACAAAGAAACATTATTAGTTGATGGGGCAGACGACAAGGTGGTGTTGACGGCGTTCATCTCTGGCCTTCAATCGGGAGATTTCCTGTTCTCCGTCTATAGAGATCCCCCGAGCACCATGACGGAAATGATGTATGAGGCTCAACGATACATGAATGGGGAGGAAGCCCTTCTAGCTCGTGATCAGGCCACCGGAAAGAAGAGGAAAGGAGATCATGCAGACCGTCCGGCGGAACCCCATGAGACAAGGCCCAAAGCACAGAGGAACAGAAACGGGAGACAAGAAGAGAGGAGTGGACGGGGGTTTAATGAGAGGTTTAACCACTTTACTCCTCTCAACGCTCTTGTAGACCACATCTTCATGCAAATAAGGAATTACCCAGCCTTGAAGTGGCCAGGGAAGCTGTTGACGGACCCCGACAAAAGGCCGAGAGACAAGTACTGCCGTTTTCACAGAGACCACGGCCACAACACAGAAAACTGCTACGACCTGAAGAGACAAATCGAGGAACTAATCAAGCAAGGAAAGTTGCAGAGATTTATCGAAAAAGGTCAGAGAGAAGGCCGTCCCCAGGGAGCCCGTCAACAACGACCTCCAGGGGAAGCACCTCTAAGACCCCCACTGGGAGAAATTCACGTAATTACTGGAGGAATGGCAGCAGGCGGAACATCCCGCTCCTCACGGAAGGCTTACGCTCGTCAAATACATAATGTGCTTGTCACGCAGAAAAGCAACAAGAAACCGAGGGTGGAAGACCTTCCTATTACATTTACAGAAGAAGACGCCTGCAAAGTCGTCCACCCCCACGACGACGCATTGGTTGTCACAATGGAGATTGCTGGCTATTCCACCAGACGGGTCTTGATTGACAACGGCAGCTCTGCGGACATTATATACTTGACGGCCTTCCAGCAAATGAAGATTGGTAAGGATCAGCTGCAACCCATCGAAACCCCTTTGGTTGGATTTGCGGGAACCAGCATCTATCCCCTTGGAATGGTCACCCTTCAAATCATAGCAGGTACTCATCCGAAGCAGGCTATGAAGAAGGTAAATTTCTTAG
This sequence comes from Fagus sylvatica, assembly GCA_907173295.1. Classification (NCBI taxonomy): domain Eukaryota; kingdom Viridiplantae; phylum Streptophyta; class Magnoliopsida; order Fagales; family Fagaceae; genus Fagus; species Fagus sylvatica. The sequence goes on along the minus strand of OU015770.1, from coordinate 10,148,205 downwards.
TAGTAGATTGCCCTTCTGCCTATAATGTAATAATTGGACGCCCTACTCTGAATCGCCTTCGAGCTGTCACTTCCACATACCACCTTCTAGTCCGCTTTCCAACCGAAAATGGAATAGGGGAGATGAAGGGAGACCAAGCAATGGCCAGAGAATGTTATTTGACCACCGTGAACGCAGAGCAGGTCCACCAAACGCTGATTGTGGAAGAACGGCAAAATGTTGCTGAACCAACTGAGGAGTTAGAGGAGATCGTATTGATAGAAGGCGATGAAAAGAAGACAACAAGGATAGGAACTTCTATGGCCAAAGAAATACGAGCTTCGGTAGTGAATTTCTTAAGGGGGAATGCAGATGTCTTTGCATGGAGCCATGACGACATGCCTGGTATTAGCACCGAAGTAATTTCTCACGAATTGAACGTCAACCCTTCCACACCCCCCGTCAAGCAGAAAAGGCGGGTCTTCGCCCCGGAAAGAAACACCGCTGTGATGGAAGAGGTTGACAAATTGTTGAAGGCAGGTTTCATAAGGGAGGTTTATTACCCGGAATGGCTCGCTAATGTGGTAATGGTCAAAAAATCCACGGGGAAATGGCGAATGTGTGTTGATTTTACGGATTTAAACAAAGCATGTCCCAAAGACAGCTATCCCCTCCCACGAATAGATCAACTAGTGGACTCCACGGCCGGACACAAGTTACTCAGCTTCATGGACGCCTTCTCTGGTTACAACCAGATTCAAATGACCGAAGGGGACCAAGAAAAGACGGCCTTCATCACAAGTAGGGGCCTTTTCTGCTACAAGGTAATGCCCTTCGGCCTCAAAAATGCTGGAGCCACCTACCAGAGACTGGTAAACAAGATGTTCCATGATCAAATAGGGAGGAACGTCGAAGTATACGTGGACGACATGCTGGTAAAGAGTAAAAACGACGAAGACCATCTCAGCGATTTAAAAGAAACCTTCCAGACTCTAAGAAGGTACAACATGAAGTTGAACCCGGCAAAGTGTGTGTTCGGGGTCTCCTCCGGCAAATTTCTGGGTTTCATGGTATCACAGCGCGGGATAGAAGCCAACCCAGATAAAATCAAGGCCATTCTAGACATGAGCCCTCCGAAGACCATCAAGGAGGTCCAGAGCTTGACAGGGAAAGCTGCCGCTCTGAATAGGTTCGTTTCAAGATCTACGGACAAATGCCTTCCTTTCTTTAGAACTCTCAGGAAGGCCTTCCAGTGGACAGAAGAATGCCAGAAGGCGTTTGAAGAATTGAAGGCCTATTTATCCTCCCCACCGTTACTCAGCCCTTCCCAGACGGGTGAAGAATTATATTTGTACTTGGCTGTGTCAGCCTCTGCGGTCAGTTCCGCACTAATTCGCGAGGAAGAACGCGTTCAAAAGCCCGTCTATTACACCAGTAGGGCCTTAAGGGGAGCTGAAGAAAGATATTCAAATATGGAAAAATTGGCTTTTGCTTTGTTGATCGCATCTAGAAAGCTCAGACCGTACTTCCAGTCCCATCCCATAGTAGTCTTGACGGATTACCCCCTCAGGAAGGCCATGAATAAGCCAGATGCGGCTGGAAGACTAGTACAGTGGTCCATCGAAATGAGTGAATTTCATATCGACTACCGCCCACGAACTGCAATAAAGGCCCAAGCCTTGGCTGATTTTATCGCAGAATTCACTCAACCATGGAAGGATGAGGAAGACTTGGAAGAAGGCAAGGCTTGGACGGTCAATATAGACGGGTCTTCTACCAAGGAAATGAGCGGGGCTGGAGTCGTCCTTGTCTCCCCTGAGAAAGACAAATTCGAATACGCGCTTCAACTACGTTTCCGCGCCACCAACAACGAAGCGGAGTATGAAGCCCTTCTAGCCGGACTAAAATTATCCAAGAATATGGGAATCGAGAACCTGACCGTCAAAAGCGACTCTCAGTTAGTCGTAGGGCAAGTCAAGGGGGAGTATGAAGCTAAGGAAGATAGAATGAAGAAATATTTGATGGCCGTCAAGAACCTACTAACACAGTTCAAGAAGGTGGAATTACTTCAGATTCCAAGAGAAGAAAATGAAGCCGCCGACCGTTTAGCTAGGTTGGCATCTTCAGGAGTGGAAATAGATGGCTTCGTAGAGATCCAAGGAAGACCGTCTACAGAGAAAGAAACAATAAATCCTATCTCGTTCACCACGACGTGGATGTTGCCCATAATCCGATACCTCAAAGAAGGGACCCTTCCTGCAGATAGGACAGAAGCACACAAACTCCGAATACGTGCCTCTCGCTTCCAGCTGCTGGGGGGCATCCTTTACAAGATGGGTTTTTCACGACCTCACCTAAGGTGTTTATCACCAGAAGAGGCGAATTACGTCATCAGGGAAGTCCACAACCACAGAAAGATTTCCCTTTGAACGTTGGGATAAAGAAGGCCGGCGAAAAGCTGCAAAAAGAAAAGACAAGGTAAATGTCTGGAAGGCCATCCATAAAAACATACATATATAAAAATAAAAAAAAATAAAAACAAAGAAGGGCAAGTGCACCATCAACAGGAGGAATTCCCCAGGGGCGGCGAATGCCACAAGGATCCTCGCCTATTGCCTCTTCAGGGGAAAATTCCCAATTTTCCCCGCATAAGAAAAAGAACTTGGGCTTCCAACTTCGGTTCGATTTAGGAACACGGGGGATAAGCCTTGGAGATCCTTTATGACAGGTAAAGGCCCAAATCCCTGGTGTGGACGGCATGTAAGTTAGCTTGTAAAGAAAAAGAAATTCTTCGACGGTCATATCATGCTCCCCTTCATGAGCCATCCTCCAAAGTACTTGAAGGCCTACCACTAACCGCCAAGCATTTGGGTTCAGTTGGCTAGGAGCTAAACCGAGACGGTGAAGGAGCCCCCTTTCAAAAGGCCTAAAAGGCAATCTTAGACCCGCCACCAAACTATCTTCATACAAGGCGACGTCTTCCCCATTAGAGGTGCATGCCCACTCACCATTTTCAGGAAGCCTAATCACTATGTGTTTCAGGAATTTGGAAACGGCTCCTCAATCTCCCGATGTCCTTCTCAACCAGTTTAGAAGGTACCTTCTCAGCAATGAAGGGCTTCTTTAAGTCCCGACCTGGAATGGTTAACTTAATCTCCTGGGGTAAGGAGTCTGATGTAGACGACTCCGTGGTCTCAGAGGACCGTCCCCGGCTTCCGAAATCCTCAGATCCGGATAACGGTACGGGTGAATCTCTCTCACCGGAAGATGGTGACTCCCATGAGTCATCCACATTTGGAGCCATAAAGACTCGAGACGAAGTCCCTAGGGGCAATGCCGTACTCACCCACGCCGCAAAAACCTACCGAAGTAAAGGAAAAGAGGGTAAAGGTCGAACCTTTTTACTCCCCGACTACCCAGAGAACATCTAGGACACTAGAAAACAAAAAAAAGGCGAGAGAAGAACGGCTTACCAGTAGAAAAGCTGTCACCGGAGAAAAGAACCGCCTAGGAACACGCGAATCGCCGGAGCAAAACCCCTCTGAACGAGTAAGCCTCCGAGAGAGTTGAAAAGGAGAAGACACAAGGGACTGGGAATTTTTTTGAAAAAGACACAAGTTGATGAGAATAAATGAGGCGCCTGGGGCATTAAGAGAGACGGTTGAGGCTTTAAAACCCGTGCCCATCCCCGGGGCAACACGTGTCCCTGCGAAATCGAAACCGTCCCATCCAATAATGGCCACGGAGCTCAACAAGGGAAGCGGTTGAAATTTACCTCCAAGACCCGGACCTTTGGTATTCCGAAGGTCGTCAAGGCCCACGACCTCGAAATAGGGGGGCAACTGAAGGGAATATTTCTGGCACTCTCCCAAGAAGGGAGTGACGACCTTCAACGTCAGAAGGAAGGCCTTCGCGCCCCCCCAGAACGACTGACACCCTTCCACCCTTGGTCAGCCTTCCAGTCATTCGGTTGTGACTCATCACTTATCTTCTTCAGGAGTCCACCGAGACAACTCCTCCAGCTGGTCGCATGCCTCGCACAGATGTCCCCCAGCGCGAACTTAGGGGGTTAACGCCCCACGACATCACTCAGCACTACGCTTCACGAAGGGTAACGGCCTTCCAGATGGAGGGTCACCAGCTCACCACGTGTCTGCAGATCCGACGGATCCTAGAAGGCCACGTGGTCAGACCAGAAGGTATAAGAAACTCTTCTCTCTCCTATTCCCAGCATGAACAGTAAACTGAAACACAATATTACACTTTTTTCTCCATATTTTCCTAAAGAGCTCCGACTAACAAAAGCATCGGAGCCTCCTAGGCCGGCCCCAAACCGGTGCCCACTCCGTTCACTCTCTTGTCTCTTGCAGGTCTTCCAGCTCGCGGCTTGACTGACTGCCGTCCACTGATTTCACAGCAACATCACAAATCAATATGCTAATTTTGCCTCCCCAACAATTTCTAGTTGGTGTCCTAGGCTTTTTGTTACCAGGCTCCCTCTCACAGGTCCCTCTGTTGTGAGTGAGGATGCCCTTCTGGTATGTGTTGTTTCTCTGTTTCTTATGTTCTTTGATTAATACAAGTTCAATCATTTCTATCCAAAAAAAAAAAAACCAGTCATGTTATAAAATAAAATAGAATAGAGAGGCAAGAAGACAAAAAAATGTAGGAAGGAAATGATATCTGAGATTTCTTAAGTGGTTATCCACACACTACAGTTTTGATACTGATATATTATAACCGAGCAATGAAACTGAAAATTATTATTTATAAACCTTCCAAGCCGGTAACTTAACAGTGCAACAAAAATATAATTGATAAGATGAAGAGGTGCTGTATCAGTTGAATTTTGGCATTGTGCCGCCGCGGAAGTATGAGCTGCTATTGTTGACTGAAGAGAACAATAGATTGACACGGAATTTTGGCTCTGCGCCGCCGCGGAAGTATGAGCTGCTATTGTTGACTGAAGAGAACAATAGATTGACACGGAATTTTGGCACTGCGCCGCCGCGGAAGTATGAGCTGCTTGTTGACTGAAGAGAACAATAGCTTGACACGGAATTTTGGCACTGCGCAGCCGCGGAAGTATGAGCTGCTTGTTGACTGAAGAGAACAATAGCTTGACACGGAATTGTTGACTGAAGAGAACAATGACTTGGCACGGAGACCAAAACCGAGATATTTACAACAAGTCAGTTTTTTTTCCCCACATCCCACTTCACCCAACAACCATTTATGGATGCACCATTTGCTGTGAATATAAGAAAATCCAACCCCTTTCGTTCTCTTCAATTTTATGTTTGAGCTTCGTGGCCTCACTCACACAAAGAGAGCTCTTCGTCATCTACACTTCTCATCCATAATTGCCAGATTTTGAGTTGAATTGTACTTTTTCTCTTCTCATAATTACCCTTTTATAAACTAGAGTTATTTTCACTACCTTACTCTTCATCTTAATGAAATTACTTTTTTTTTTTTTTTCTCAAAGTTGAAAAAACAAAACATAGTTGATATGGATAAAATGGATTGTAATTTGTCACCATTAAGTAGTTTTCAATAACTGGAATTTGTTTGTCTAAAGCCTAAATGCATTGTTTGTTTGTTTTCGTGAAGACTATTGGCTAAAAGATGGGCCATTTTTATTTTTATTTTTCTTAAGATTTTATGAGCGTATTTGTTTTTTTTTTTTTTTTGGGATGGTACCAAGAACATATATTTTGATACCAAATTTAATATATATATATACACTATTGATTTAAAAAAAAAAAAAAAAAATTTGATCTGCCATGGCCCCCTCCGATCCCTTGATAGTTTTGTTCCCGACTGAGTGGTGTAGTATAAAACGAAAGTCTAAATTGTTGGAATCTATTGGAATCTCAAGTTAAAGAGTTTTCAATATATTTGTTTGAGGGTATTCAATATTTTATTTAAAAGTAGACAAAACAGGCCATTTAAAAAAATTATCTATATGAAATTTTTTTCTCTTTTTTTTTTTTTTTTTTTTTTTTTTCAGAAATGAGGGTTTTCATATGACCATCCTCACTTAGCTGTGGCGCTACCATTGCCCTTAACTATAACAAAGTGAAAATGCGTTAGAAAAAAATTTGAATTTTCGTTAAACTAAAAGAAAATACTAATGAAGGGGCAAAATGTTTATTATGAAAACTTAAGGCTTAAGGGGAAATTGTTACTTTTTACAGCAATGGAGAAACTTTACAACTGCCCTATATTTAAGGGGGGAAAAGTGAAATTTACCCTCGATTATTTATCATTGGAGTATGACATTGATATGTTATTTTGCAGATTTTGAAAATTTTGAATTTTGGGTGGCAACATATTTTGAAGAATTTGTCATGGAGAGACAACCTCATGTCCTAGTGATACCATTTCCAGCACAGGGCCATGTTGCCGCCACTTATGAAGTTGTCGCACTGGATTGTTGATCATGGGATCAAGGTCACATTTGTTAACTCTGAGTTCACACATGCAAAAGTAACAGCTGCAATGCCAGAGAACAATGAAGAGAAGAGCCCAATAAGGCTAGCCTCAATCCCGGATGGTTTAGAACCCGGGGATGATCGAAATGATCTTACCAAACTGATAAATAGTGTTCAAAAAGTTATGCCAGCTCATTTCAAGGACTTGATTGAGAAAATTAACGAGTCTGATGAAATCAGTTGTGTCATTGCTGATCTAACGGTTTGGTGGGCACTAGAAGTTGCTGAGAAGATGGGAATCAAAAGGGCTGCATTTTCGCCTCTTGGAGCAGGATACTTGGCCTTTGTACTTCATATCCCGAAGTTTATTGAGGACGGAATAATAGATGCTGAAGGTAACATCTAGCTGCTATATATTAACAATTCCACTTATTGTTTCTGTTATTAGAATCGATTTTTCTTTACATGTTAATACCTTATAGAGCAACTCATAATCAAGAGGGAAGGAGAAAAAAGATAAGAAGATAAAGTCCACAGATGTTAGGAAAATTGGCTTTGAGACGCGTTAAATTGTTATGTTTAGGACAATATTTACCTCTACTTAGAATTTGCTATCAGGTTCCAAGCAAATTGTCTTCAGGATATATACAACAAAACTTGAATTCTACAAATAGCAGTAATGGAGAATTCCAGAGTTTTTTTGTATGTGTATATATTTTGTAGTAAAAGAAAATGAATATATAAATAGGAAATGAAGAGGCACAGGTTACGATTGAAGAGTTTCAACCTTCAAAACACTGTTAAAATTGTTACTAACTGCTAGGAATAATCAAGTCTAACTTAAGGCACACTTTTCTGCATAATTCTGTAGAATCTTGAAGCTTTCTATTATTTCATTTGAGGGAATTGACTTTTGGTTGACCAACCATTGAGTGAACCTGAAAAACCTCAAACAGAGAGTTCACCTAACCTTGCATGTCACTTCACTCGAGTGATCAGTTAACTAGCTTGAGCAAACTTATAAAACTTAATCTTCTTCAATCTTGCCAACTTCAGACAAAAGGTTCTCGTCTTTCGCTCAACACTCACTCAAGCGAACTTATAAACTTAGTCTTCTTCATTCTTCTACTTCCAAAATGGGATTAATATACATATTACAACATATATACTATGCAGGAAATCTAATAGAAAACAACTTGATCTGGCTGTCAAAGGAAATCCCAGCATGGAACAGCACTGAGATCGCTTGGAGTGTTCCAGGAGACTCAAAGACGCAAAACTGTTTCTTTGAATTATTATTCAACATGAGCCATTATGTCAAACTATGCAACTGGCTTCTCTGCAACTCATTCTATGAACTTGACTCTATCCGCCTGTGATTTAATTCCTGGGATCATACCTGTTGGCCCATTACTTTTGGGCAATCAATTGGGCAGTCATGCCGGAAGCTTTTGGACTGAGGATTCAACTTGCTTAAGCTGGCTTGACAAACAATCTGTGGGTTCAGTCATTTATGTTGCCTTTGGCAGCACATCAATCCACAGCAAGCAACAGTTTGAAGAACTAGCACTTGGTCTTGAACTCATAGGCCAGCCATTTCTGTGGGTTGTCCGCTCTGACATAATTGATGAACCACTTGTTGAATTCCTAGATGGGTTTAAAACGAGAATAAATGATCGTGGAATGATTGTTCAATGGGCACCCCAAGAGAAAGTGTTAGCTCACCCTTCTACTGTATGTTTTCTAAGCCATTGTGGATGGAATTCAACCTTGGAGAGGTATAAGTATGGGAGTTCCTTTTCTATGTTGGCCTTACTTTGCAGATCAATTCAATAATAAGAATTACATATGTGATGTTTGGAAGGTTGGTTTGGGGTTAAACCCAAATGAAAATGGGCTTATCACAAGGCATGAAATCAATACAAAGATAAAGACATTGCTCTGTGATGATGGTATAAAAACAAATGCATTGAAGCTGAAGGAAATGGCTAAAAAGAGTGTGACTAAAGGTGGATCTTCTTTTAAGAATTTCGAAAGCTTTATTGAACAAATAAAGCATTGAGGGATGTTCTAAAGTGTTATTGTTTTATCGTTTCTAAGATTCTAAGTCTGTCCAAGCATTGAGGGATGTTCTAATTAAAATGTTATTGTTTTCTCGTTTTTAAGATTCTAAGTATTTTCTAAAATGTTATTGTTTTATCGTTACTGGCCTTTGTAATTGGTAGACCTTGAATCATATTGCTATTGGCCTTCAGGTTCTCTTCAAGGTTATTAAAATCCCGATTCGAATCTTAAAATCTTACGATTTTACGATTCAATATTATGAAAACGATTCGAATCTTAACTGAATCTTAAATGTGGTAGAATCTTAATAGAATCCCGATTTGAATCTTAGAATCTTTAGAATCCCGATTTGCTTCCGATTCTATATGATTCTACTGCACAAGGTTTATTCGGATTTTTTGAGTTTTTTTTTTGGACCTCCAACGAAAATTTAGCTTGTATTGGGCTGATTTTTACTTTTTAGTATGTTAGTAGCCTGCCCCCTTTTTTTTTTTTTTGATAAAAAGTAGCCCGCCCTTTTTTTTTTTTTTTTAATAAGAGAAGCCTGCCAATTTTTCTTTGGAGGATATCTCTTCAGATGATGAGTGGATAGCTACAAAAGAGAGTCCAAATGAACCAAATGAAGAATGGCCAAGTGTCTTTCAAAGGGATGCTCAAGAGGAAGATGAAAATGGTAAGTAGGTTTTAAATCTTGTGAGTTATGACTTATGACTTCTTTATTAGATCTTTATAAAATTTTGAATACAATTTGTTTTTGTTCTTTTTTGCTAGGTGATAAAGATAAAGAAATTCATAATCTTAGTGATTGTGAACTTGAAAATATGTGGAAGAGCATGGGTTTAATAATTAATATATATAGTGTATTCTTTTTTTTGCTGAATAATATATATAGTGTATTCGGAAGCTTATATGGATTGACTATTCAAAAGGTTTGTAGAAGCGACTATTCAAAAGGTTTAATAGAGTACAAATTTGATTGTAGAAGCGACTATTCAAAAGGTTTGTAGTCAATTAATAGTACAAATTTGATTGTGGAAGCGGCAATTCAAAAGGTTGGATGGTACATTGAAAACAATAACGTGCATTGTGGCATTATCTATCATCAAGACGTCACGGATGACGCTAAATGAACTCGTAATTGTAAAAATGTTGTAAATTCCTTTTCAATATTTTTTATTTAAAAATTACACATAATCAAATTAGCATGAGCTAACTCGGATAAATTCATAACCCATAAAACTGACCCATCTCAGTAGAGCCTGCCTAAACCCATAAATCCTTAAATCGGTTTTCTATATTCCCCAACCCAAAAATCTCCAAACTAGAGATTGAAACTCTCAATGTTTCTTATCTTGTACTTAACATGTAATTAAGTCCTTTGTTGATAAGGTCTAATTAAGTAGTCCTATGCAGCATCATCTTTGAAACTTCACGTTTATTGGACCATTAATCAAAATCTCCAGAATCTCTCTCTCTCTCTCTCTCTCTCTCTCTCTCTCTCTCTCTCTCTCTAAACTTCAACATCATTTGAATTTTCGTTTGAAAGGAACAAAGGCTTTGTTTAATTAAATGCAAACTACAACAAGAAAGCCATAGAGATATCTTATTCGCTTGTAGTGAATTTTAGAAAGATGGAAGATGGTGATGGTGATGGCGATGTGATGGCGGCGATCTAATTAAGCAGTGCTATGTAGTATCATCTCTGAAGCTTCACATCTATTGGACCATTAATCAAAATCTCCAGAATATCTCTCTCTCTCTCCAAACTTCAACATCATTTGAATTTTCGTTTGAAAGGAACAAAGGTTTCGTTTGAAAAGAACAAAGGTTTCGTTTAATTAAATGCAAACTACAACATGAAAGCCATAGAGATATTTTATTCACCTCTAGTGAATGTTAGAAAAATGGAAGATGGTGATGGTGATGGTGATGGAGATGGAGATGGCGATGGCGATGGCGGCGGTCTAATTAAGCAGTCCTATGTAGTAGCATCTTTGAAGCTTCACGTCTATTAGACAATTAATCAAAATCTCCAAAATATCTCTCTCTCTAAACTTCAACATCATTTGAATTTTCATTTGAAAGAAATAAAGGTTTTGTTTAATTAAATGCAAACTACAATAGGAAAGCCATAGAGATATTTTATTCGCCTGTAGTGAATGTTAGAAAGATGGAAGATGGTGATGGTGATGGCGATGCGATGGCAGCGGTCTAATTAAGCAGTGCTATGTAGTATCATCTTTGAAGCTTCACATCTATTGGACCATTAATCAAAATCTCCAGAATATCTCTCTCTCTCTCCAAACTTCAACATCATTTGAATTTTCGTTTGAAAGGAACAAAGGTTTCGTTTAATTAAATGCAAACTACAACAGGAAAGCCATAGAGATATTTTATTCGCCTGTAGTGAATGTTAGAAAGATGGAAGATGGTGATGGTGATGGCGATGGCGATGGCGATGGCGGCGGTCTAATTAAGCAGTCCTATGCAGCATCATCTTTGAAGCTTCACGTCTATTGGACAATTAATCAAAATCTCCAAAATATCTCTCTCTCTAAACTTCAACATCATTTGAATTTTCGTTTGAAAGAAACAAAGGTTTTGTTTAATTAAATGCAAACTACAACAGGAAAGCCATAGAGATATTTTATTCGCCTGTAGTGAATGTTAGAAAGATGGAAGATGGTGATGGTGATGGTGATGGCGATGGCGATGGTGATGGCGATGGCGGCGGTGGTGGAGATGGCTGGTGGAGATGCTTAGGCGTTTTTAGTGGCAGCACTCATGGCTGTTTGTGAGTTTCAATCTTTCATTTGGAGATTTTCTAGGTTTGGGGAAAATAATAGTAAATTGATTTTGGGGATTTATGGATTCGGGCGGGACTGTAGGCATCTGGGTTATGAATTAATCCAGGTTAGCTTATGGGTATTTTGATTATGTGTAATTTTTATTTAAAAAATATTGTGCCACATCATTAAAAAAATGTTACATCATTCTTCTGTTAGCCACATAGATAATTAAACTAACGGACTTTGATGGAAGGATCAATAACGCTCATTTTTGAAACTTTAGGGACTAATAGCCCTCATTTCAAACTTCAGGGACCAAAAGCGCTCAACGTGTAAACTTTAAGGACCAACAGTGTATTTTAGCCTTTGTCATTTGGTATTTAATAGTTGATGACTTATTGCATTTTATAAATTTTATGCCAAAACTTATTTATTTTTCAATGATTCTTTAACCTATGTTATGAATTATAATTATTTATTTATTTCTTATTTACGGAAAGTAGAATCTTACGATTCACGATTCGATTCTACGATTCGATTCACGAAACCCTCCCAACGATTCAAGATAGAATCCCGATTTTAATTACCTTGGTTCTCTTAGCCTCATCATCTCTCGTGGTCCCACCTCTGTCAAAGCTGCCGTGGCCCAATAATTGAAGGAAGCCTCATTATTAAACTATATTAATAATTTTGATATAGCACAAGGCGAAAACACATCATGTGTAATAGTGTAACACTATTACAGAATCACATTGTTAAAACCCAAAAACGGATATTTTGTTAATTAGGTTGCACGGAAAATCTATTCCCAATTCCCATTTATTTTTTTTAAGAGAAAGTCTAGAGATATAATTTTTGTGTCACAATTTTGCCACAACTATGAAGTGACAAAGTGTAACCGGTAGACCATCACTTTCATATAAACTAAACATTTTTTCTCAACTGTTCACAATTTGCCACTTAAGAGTTGAGATACAAAAGTTGTGACCGACTTTCTTTTAATGGTAGCGCCAACATATACGAGTCTTCTCAATAATGAAAGAGACGATCTACCTTACGTTTCTTTTCAAATGTTTAAAGCACTTCCTCAACCTTTATTATTTTGGTACAACAATTAAAGAACCTCGCACCTTTTCTTGACCTTGATCAACCACAGCCACATCCGTCCTCAACGTACCATTTTTAGAGGCACCATTTGCTGTAAAGATATAAAAATCCAACCCCTTTTGTTCACTTCAATTTTAGCCATTTTTGAGCTTCGAGGCCTTACTCACACAAATATAGCTCTTCGTTATCTCCACATGTCATCCATAATTTTCAGATTTTTAGTGGAATTGTATGTTTTCACTTTTAAATTTTAATACATAGCGTTTCATAAGCTAGAGTTATTTTCACTACACTACTCTTCATCTTAATGCAATTACATGTTTTTTAAAAACCATAACATTTTAATAAATTAATATTAAAACAGCATTTTTTGACAAACTTCCTCCCCCCCCCCCCCCCACTTGATTATTATGTCTCTTTGAGAATGTAGGTTCGAATTCTCACACACACATTTAGATTAAGCTAGTTCCGATCTCTACTCCAAAAACTGAAAAAAGTGACCTAACAAAAATTGTCTTTGGAACTTAAGGCTTTGCCAATATAGATTCTGTACAATTTTTTTTATTTCTTTTGCCAATTGTTGAATGCACATTACTAATGGGGTTGCTGAAATTGTACACATATATGAAAAAAAGTAACATAGCAACTTCTTCCTTTATTGATCTTTATTACTAATGGGTTTGCTGAAATTGTACACATATATGAAAAAAAGTAACATAACAACTTCTTCCTTTATTTTTCTTTATATGTATGTACATAGGACTTTGAGTTTTTCTTGAATTACAAATCAATATGCTAATTTTGCCTCCCCAACAATTTCTAGTTGGTGTCCTAGGCTTTTTGTTACCAGGCTCCCTCTCACAGGTCCCTCTGTTGTGAGTGAGGATGCCCTTTTGGTATGTGTTGTTTCTCTGTTTCTTATGTTCTTTGATTAATACAGGTTCAATCATTTCTATCCAAAATAAAAACCAGTCATGTTATAAAATAAAAGAAATAGAGAGACAAGACAAAAAAATATAGGAATGAAATGATATCTGAGATTTCTTAAGTGGTCATCCACACACTACAGTTTTGATATTGATATATTATAACCCAACAATGAAACTGAAACTTCTTATTTATAGATCTTCAAAGCTGGTAACTTAACAGTGCTGCAAAAATATAATTGATAAAATGAAGAGGTGCTGTCTAAGTTGAAATTTCGGCACTGTGCGGCCGCGGAAGTATTACCTGCTATGGTTGACTGAAGAGAACAATAGCTTGGCACGAAATTGTTGACTAAAGAGAACAATGACTTGGCAGGGAGACCAAAACCGAGATATTTACAACAAGTCAGATTTTTTTCCCCACATCCCACTTCACCCAACAACCATTTTTGGATGCACAATTTGCTGTGAAGATAAGAAAATCCAACCCCTTTCGTTCTCTTCAATTTTATGTTTGAGCTTCGTGTCCCCACTCACACAAAGAGAGCTCTTCGTCATCTACACGTCTCATCCATAATTGCCGGATTTTCAGTTGAATTGTACGTTTTCTCTTCTCATAATTACCCTTTCATAAACTAGAGTTATTTTTACTACCTTACTCTTCATCTTAATGAAATTACTTATTTTTGTTTTTCTCAAAATTGAAAAAACAAAACATAGTTGATATCGATAAAATGGATTGTAATTTGTCACCATCTAAACTAAAGCAGAGCTTCGATGGTGGAGACGCAAGCGATGCAGTGGATCAATCTACCTCTTACTCACCTAACGATGCTACAATGGGTTTAAAATTTGTGATTTGTTTGGCTAAAGTTGTTGGGGATATGGAATTTGTTTGTCTAAAGCCTAAATGCATTGTTTGTTTGTTTTCGTGAAGACCATTGCCTAAAAGATGGGCCATTTTTATTTTTATTTTTCTTAAGATTTTATGAGCGTATTTGTTTTTTTTTTTTTTGGAGGGATGGAGGGGGATGGTACCCCAAGAACATATATTTTTGATACCAATTATTATCTATATATATATATAATATATATATATATATATATCTATTGATTTAAAAAAAAAAAAAAAAAAAAATTGATGGCCATGGCCCCCTCCGATTCCCTTGATAGTTTTGTTCCCGACTGAGTGGTGTAGTATAAAACGAAAAGTCTAAATTGTTGGAATCTATTGGAATCTCAAGTTAAAGAGTTTTCAATATATTTGTTTGAGGGTATTTCAATATTTTATTTAAAAGTAGACAACAAAACAGGCCATTTAAAAAAATTATCTATATGATTTTTTTTTTTTTTTTTTTTTTTTTCAGAAATGATGGTATTCATATGGCCATCCTCACTTAGCTGTGGTGCTACCATTGCCCTTAACTATAATAAAGTGAAAATGCGTTAGAAAAAAATTTGAATTTTCGTTAAACTAAAAGAAAATACTAATGAAAGGGCAAAATGTTTATTATGAAAACTTAAGGCTTAAGGGGAAATTGTTACTTTTTACACCAATGGAGAAACTTTACAACTGCCCTATATTTAAGGGGGGAAAAGTGAAATTTGCCCTCGATTATTTATCATTGGAGTATGACATTGATATGTTATTTTGCAGATTTTGAAAATTTTTAATTTTGGGTGGCAACATATTTTGAAGAATTTGTCATGGAGAGACAACCTCATGTCCTTGTCATACCATTTCCAGCACAGGGCCATGTTGGCCCACTTATGAAGTTGTCGCACTGGATTGTTGATCATGGGATCAAGGTCACATTTGTTAACTCTGAGTTCACACATGCAAAAGTAACAGCTGCAATGCCAGAGAACAATGAAGAGAAGAGCCCAATAAGGCTAGCCACAATCCCGGATGGTTTAGAACCCGGGGATGATCGAAATGATCAGAACAAACTGATAGAAAGTGTTCAAAAAGTTATGCCAGGTCATTTAAAGGACTTGATTGAGAAAATTAACGAGTCAAATGATGATGAACAAATCAGTTTTGTCATTGCTGATGCATTGGCTGGATGGGCACTAGAAGTTGCTGAGAAGATGGGAATTAAAAGGGCTGCAATTTGGCCTGCTGGACCAGGAGCCTTGGCCTTCGTACTCCATATTCCAAAGCTTCTTGAGGATGGAATTATAGATACTACTGGTAATATCTAATTGCTATTCCCAACTTGAGTAACTTATTTGCTGCTAGATTATTAATTTAAAGATGAGAGAAAAAGTAACTTTAAGAAAATAAGTCTCCTAATCGAGTGGCTCATAATAAAACATATTTGGTTTCATTTATTTCGTTGTAAAATGTTTTTTGACCTAAAATGTTTCCAGCACCCTATGTTTGGTTGCGTTCCTAAAAATACTCTGGAAATTACGTTTGGTATGCTGTAATGGTTATTACACTGTAATAGGAATTATTATTACAAGGAATAAAAGAAACTATAATGTAATATCTATTACCATTTATCTGTTTGGTGACAACACATGAATAGAACCCTGAATTTGTATTTTATATTTTACTATAACATGATTAATATACAAGTATTGCATATTATAAGTATAAATAATTTTAAAACATTTTGGAGACTTGGATTTTGAATGTTATATATATATATATATATATATCTTATTATATTTATTTCTTTTTTCTTTTTTAATTGTATATATATATATATATATATATATATATATATATATATAGAGAGAGAGAGAGAGAGAGAGAGAGAGAGAGAGAGAGAGAAATTTAAAAAAAGTTGTAGTCAACTATGGTTTTTCGAATTTTTTATTTTTTTTTAAGCTATTACGTGATCTAAGGAATAGTTATTACAGTCATTTCGATAAGAAATAATTAATTCCTCATTTTAAATAATAGTCATTCATAAGGAATAGCTATTCCTTGTAATGAAAGCGTAACCAAATAACCGAATAGTTATTGCTTAGGAATAGCTATTACATTACAGGATCTATTACAGTGTACCAAACGTGTCCTAATATGTGTTAGGCGTGATTTAAAATAAAAAAAATTTCCCTTTTTTGTTTTGTTTTCTACACTGATCACACACAATTCTGTCATTTCTTTACACTCACACACAATAGATCTACACACACGCATGGTTGCATTATTGTATAAGCAAATCACCAACTACTCTTACCCAAACACGCACTATTAACACCAATATACGTTTGTGTGTGTGATTACTTGTTTGGTATTGACAAAAACAATTGTATGAGTTTGTAGGAACTCCAATAAAAAATGAGTTGATTAGGCTGTCAAAGGAAATCCCAGCATGGAGCAACGCTGAGTTCACTTGGAGCTGCCCAGGAGACTCAAAGACGCAAAACAGTTTGTTTGAATTTTGTTTTAGAGTGCATCATTCTGTTAGACTATGCAACTGGCTTCTCTGTAATTCATTCTATGAACTTGACTCCTCGGCCTGCGATTTAATTCCTGGGATCATACCTGTTGGCCCATTACTTCAATCGGGCAATCAAGCCGGAAGCCTTTGCCCTGAGGATTCAACTTGCTTAAGCTGGCTTGACAAACAAAATGTGGGCTCAGTCATTTATGTAGCCTTTGGCAGCATATCAATCCACAGCCAACAACAATTTGAAGAACTAGCACTTAGTCTTGAACTCATAGGCCTGCCATTTCTGTGGGTGGTCCGGTCAGACGTAATTGACAGAACACTTGCTGAATTCCTGGATGGGTTTAAAACGAGAATAAATGATCGTGGAATGATTGTTCAATGGGCACCTCAAGAGAAGGTGTTAGCTCACCCTTCTACTGCATGTTTTCTAAGCCATTGTGGATGGAATTCAACCTTGGAGGGTATAAGTATGGGAGTCCCGTTTCTATGTTGGCCTTACTTTGCAGATCAATTCCATAATAAGAGTTACATATGTGATGCTTGGAAGGTTGGGTGGGGGTTAAACCCAGATGAAAATGGGCTTATCACAAGGCATGAAATCAACACAAAGATAAAGACATTGCTCTTTGATGATGGTATAAAATCAAATGCACTGAAGCTGAAGGAAATGGCTAAAAAGAGTGTCACTGAGGGTGGATCTTCTTTTAAGAATTTCGAAAGCTTTATTGAACAAATAAAGCATTAAGGGTGTTTTGGAGTGTTATTGTTTTATTGTATCTATACATGTCAAAGTATGTTAAAATGGTCCAGAGTCTTGTTGCTTAACTAACACTTGTTAGTATTTCCAGAGACATTTAAATTCAAATCCCCCTCCCGTAATTATCGAATTATCAATAAAAAAATATGCCAAAATGAAAGAGAGTGTGTGTATAAATTTGAATTGCCCCAGTGGCTTTTGTATTTAGCATCATTAATAAAAAGTAGTCTTAATTCGTCTTAGGCTAAACTTCTTTATATAAATTTCGTAGTTTCTCCTTTTTCGATTCTTCTTGGATTTGCTAGGCTTACGTAAGTCAGAATGACAACTTATAAGCTGTAACTAAATTTTCCGCAAACATTACTCTTCTAAAGTCCACAAGTTAAAATTAAACTTGTCAATTTTATTCTGTTCCACTCAAAAATTGGCAAAATATTTTATTTCAATGATGTTGGGTTTGCACCGATATAATGTTATTTGACCCCCAATTTGACCACGGTCAAAGTAGTAATCCAATCTTCCTTCACTTACCAAGATTTGATAACTAGCTGAGCAATTTTTCCATTGAGCTCGCAATATTTTGATCAATTAAGGTCTAATTTTCAATCCATAAATAGCCATTGAGCTCGCAATATTTTGATCAATTAAGGTCTAATTTTCAATCCATAAATAGCCAATTCAAAGGTGGTTCTGTAATTTTTTTTTTTTTTTTTGATAACCTTGGGTGTCCGGGCCAGCGTTCCGTAGATACACGCACCTCAACTAATCTCAGGAGGACACGCAACACCCTACTAGCCCGTGTACCACGATAGACGCAAGGCTTTGCCTTGAGTAGGTGACCCTGAGGAGACTCGAACTAGTGATCATTGGGGAGCACACCCAAGACCGGACCAGTTGAGCTACCCTTCAGGGTTGTTCTGTAATCTTTAAGATTGAGACAATTTCGTTTTGATCGGAAGGTTGAATTTTTAATCGAAGCTCAGTGAACCTTGATCAAACTCTGTCAATTCTAGGGTTCAACCATAAATTGACAGGATTTGCCCTTTTCATGCATTTACAACAACAACATAAAACAAACGTGTTTGGACCCTAGTCCTATCTCGCGCAAACCTGATCAAGGTTGGTCAATCTGAATTGGTTTTTAGGGTTTGGCCATAATTTCAAATTAGGGTTTGCTCCTTAGTTTGACTGAATACAAACAAACATTAATTTTTTTTATTATTTTTTTTAAACTTAAAAGATTCTAAGTGCTATTTGAATTTGAAAAACGTGATTTTGGATAGAAAAAATTCAAAAAATAAAAATCCAAGGGTCAAAATAAAGGTGATGGCAAAAGTAATGATAATAAAAAATTTAAAAAAAAAAATTCAAAATAGATACTTAAAGTCCCAAGTCCACCCACAAGCAAAATTTACCCACAATTTCACTAGAAAAGGTATATTAAACGAGTGTATAGAATCTCAAAATTTACCCACAAGTCCACATTAATTTTTTTTATTATTTTTTTTAAACTTAAAAGATTCTAAGTGCTATTTGAATTTGAAAAACGTGATTTTGGATAGAAAAAATTCAAAAAATAAAAATCCAAGGGTCAAAATAAAGGTGATGGCAAAAGTAATGATAATAAAAAATTTAAAAAAAAAAATTCAAAATAGATACTTAAAGTCCCAAGTCCACCCACAAGCAAAATTTACCCACAATTTCACTAGAAAAGGTATATTAAACGAGTGTATAGAATCTCAAAAACCTAAGCTTTAATTTCTTTTTTTTTTTTAACTATAGCAAGCTTTACCCCACTTTTTTGGGGGATTGAACTCTGGACGTCTCCTTTGGGAGACGCCAGAAATTACCACCAGGCCACAAGGCCTGGTTTACCTAAGCTTTAATTTCACAATATATAGGTAGAACAAAAAAAATATAGTAATAGTTAAGGGACAAAAAAGAAGTAAAAAAGAAGTGGGGTAACATTTGGAATTTACAAGCATATTTGGGTAAAATACGTAATTTTTTAGACTTTGTGTACCTAAAAAAAAAAGTCGTCTTTGCTAAACCCTAATGCCTTATATATGCTTTGACAGAGCCACATAGACACACTCTCACACACATCTCGTAGGAGTCCCGCCGCAGCAAAAGCAAGAGAAGAAGAAGAACCAGAAGAAGAAGAAGATGGAGGCGGCGAGAACCGTAAAAGACGTGTCACCTCACGAGTTCGTCAAGGCCTATGCCGCTCACCTCAAACGATCTGGCCATGTATCTCTCTTTCTCTGTCCTTTCTTAGCTGTTTGTTCTATGAACCTGAGATTTGTGCTTTTATTTTTCTTTCGTTTCTTTGAATGAGAAAGTGAAATTAGTTGTTCTATTCATTGTTTGGGATTAACGCATTTGATTAATAAATATACAGATGACAATGGGAAAAAAATGTGTTTTTAGGAGGAAACCCAAATACCCATTTTTCGGATTGGTTCAAAGATTTTTTTTTTTGGAAAACCTTATGTTTTTTTTTTTTTTGTAGAAATATAATGTTTGAAGATTCTGTCGGACCTTTTGTTTTAAGGGTTGTTTACTTTTGGTGTGTGATGGTCCTTTTTAGGATTGAAATGCGTTTTGTTTGTTTATTTGTTTCATGAATCTGTTTGGTAGATTGATTTGCTTATGTGTTTTATATTTGTTAAACTCTAGTTTACTTCTGGGTTTTAAAGATGAATGAACGATAATCATTAAAAACATAGAAGTAATTACAACATTTCAAAATTCAGTATACTTTGATTAAATAAACAATTAAAACAAAACTACATGTCAGCCTTTGAAGACTGTCTCTGATATGCCCCAATTAGCACACGGAACCTCACCTTTCTGCAGAATCCCACTCTCGCGTTTATATACCATTTTATGGATAGGATTATACCTTCATCAGATTTGGTATGGCCCTTATGTATCCTTGCATTCATAAGCCAAGTATGGTAAACCATGGCTGCAAGTGCCAGTTTATACGCAGTGGCTTTAACAATAAGGAACATTCGTCATTGATAAACAGAACTGCGTAATCTTTTTCCAGAGTTTTTGAGTGAAAGAGCATTGAAATAAGAGGTGGTCCCTGTTCTCAACAGAAATTCTGAAAAGACACACAAGCTGTCCCCTCTATAGCCTTGAGATAGAAGCTTATCACTTGTAGTCAGCCAACCAGCATATGAATGAGTGTTAGGGATTGCTAGGAACCAACATGTACTTCTCTTAATGTGATTTCTATAATTTTTATTAGTTTTTAACTCTGGTTTTTGAAAAGGTTGCATGAAGTAAAATAATTTCTGTTATTTTGTTCATTGCAGTTGAATGGTAAGTAGAATTATTTAGTTTTGCATTACATTTAATTGTCCTTGGAAAAGATAACACTATTTGTATTTCATTAGTCAAATGCAACCATGTGTTTGAATTTAATTGGGGAAACCTATTGTATTGCACCTAATGAAATCCTAAGTTTTACCCATAATTATAAGCCATAGCCACAGCAATATATGACCTTTACCTTCTTTTTTTCTTTTTCTTTTTTTTTCTTTTTTTTTCTTTTTTTTTTTTTTTTTCTTTTTTTTTTTTTTTTTCATTCTAATTCCTTCTGTAACTTTTTTCTATGGGTTGCCTTTTCTTTTGTGAATATTTTTGTTATATAACTTATATGTGACATTGTGCAAGGTGAAATGCACTCACTAATGTCAGCTAATCTCCATAATCCACGTTATTGAAATGAGATGTTTGATTGAGATGGATGCCTGGGCTGTGCATTTGATTTATTGCATGATTTATATTAATTCCTATGTCACTGTTATTTGGTTGCTTCCTATATGCTGACCCCTGTTGCTTGGCTTATCAATCATTACTAGTAACAAATTTTTTATCGTACATTGTTAGGTAGTGGTGGACCTAGAGATGTTCTTATGTTTTCATTCTGTCTCCTTGTCTTCTGATAGGTTGAGCTACCTGAATGGACTGATCTTGTCAAGACTGGAACATTTAAGGAGCTTGCTCCATATGACCCTGATTGGTACTACATCAGAGCTGGTGTGTGTCTCCCTCTCTCTCTTTGCCTCACACACAAAAGTGTTCATGCATGATATCACACACAAATGTATTTGTAGTGTACTTGTGTATTGTGGTTACATTTTCCTAACTCAATTTTGTGCTGTAGCTTCCATGGCTAGGAAGATCTACTTGAGGGGGGGTCTTGGTGTTGGTGCCTTCAGAAGGATCTATGGAGGAAGCAAGAGAAATGGCAGTCGTCCACCCCATTTCTGCAAAAGCAGTGGTTCTATCGCTCGTCACATTCTTCAGCAATTGCAGACGATGAAAATCATTGAGATTGAACCAAAGGGGTAAGTGTCTTTGGCATTGATTTCGGTTCATTATTAAAAAAAATGGAAAAAAAAAAAAAAAAAAAAAAAAGAAAAAAAAAAGAGGAGATTACGTTATTTGTGACTTTATGTTCTCCAAGTTTTTTCCTTAATTACCTCTACTCATTTGAAAAAAGAAAAGGTTTCTGGTATGGTTCTTTTCTTACTGCAAAAGTTGAGTTTCCATTTATTAGGTAAGATATATTCCAGTTTTTTCTCAGTGAGGAATATAATTATTATTGATAGAAGTCTTATTCTTTTTGGGATACAAATTAAGAAGACATTGCAAATTTTCCTTCAATGTTATGCATACTATAAATGAAAGCACAAAAAACGTATGTTTTTGGTTACTGAAGGAAATTAAGACGATTTTCTTGGCTTTCTAGTCACAATGAAAAGAAGTGATATGAAACTTAGTTTGTTTTACCATTCTCAGTGTGTGAATCATTTTTGGAAAGGACTATATTTGTGCTAAATTCTGAATGCATATTTATTTACATGATTCAATGATTGTGTATAATCAATCTAACATCCTATAAACTTTTGGTACTTACGACAACTTCTATTTATGTCTGCCAGTGGGAGGAAAATCACATCTAGTGGCCAGCGTGATCTTGATCAAGTTGCTGGACGGATCAAACTTGCCCCTTGAGAGATGAATGCAGTCCTTTTAAGGATGCAACAGTACTTGAGAACTTTTGAATTTAGTTGTTTGTGTGGAACATAAATAGAAGAATCCAGTAGAATTCAATTTTCAGCTTGGACTGACACTGTTGTGAAGAACTCAGCTTCTCTGAGTTCACAGTGCTTGTTGTTTTGATTTTGTTATTCGACTGCTAAGTCTAATTTTTGAAACGGTTCTTATTAAATTATTTACCTCTTTGCTTCCACTGTCTTGATTTTAGCTTATGGTGACTAAAATAGTTTTCTGCTTGGCCTTCTAAGGAATATGATTACACACTTTGAGCTACATGCGCTCACACATCATAAATGCATACATACATGAGGGCAACCTTCTCTTCCAAAAATCTTTGTTGAGCTTAACTAGCTCATCAAGAGAGAGAAAAATGGAGTCTCATGGGGCATGGAGTGAATTTTTGGCAAATTGTGTACAAATTTTGATGTAGTTTTACTCATATTCATTTGTTTTGGTGACAAAAAAAATGGTTTGACTGAATTTTTTTTTCTTACAACTGATTTCAAGGGAGATTTGAACCTGTTTTGTTCGTAAAGAAAATTAAACTGATGTTGCTGGAATAGAAAAATAATTATTCGAGTAACACCAAAGTGTCTTTCATGCAAGAATGAGATGCAGAAAAAGAAAGTTATATGCATCTCATTCTCGGTGTATGTAGAAACTGCTATTTTCAGTCTTCACCTAGCACCTTGCAAGGGGGAGGAGGCACCAATTGAGTTAGAAAAGAACATTCTTTTATTTTTCAAGAAAAGAGGTAGTAAATTTAAAACTCTTTTTTATTATTATTATTATTGATATGTTACTAGTTGGGGGAGAGGGGATTTGATTGAACTCTGGTACCAATTGAGCTGCTGCAAGGCACTTGCAAAATTAAAATTCTTTTTACGGGTTTAAGATGTTGGTTCTTATCTCACTCATTGATTAAATGATTGAACTCAAGTTTGAAACTAATTTAGAAATAATAACTTAAATGAAAAATTTGTCAAGTACACTTTTTATGCTTCTGGTTTTATAAAAATTAATACTATTGTAATGTGAATGAATTGATTAGTAAACCTTTTTTAAAAAAAAATAACAAGAAAAATTGGTAGCTAATATGTTAATTTTTTTAAGTAAATATGTATTAGTTCCTTAATTTATTTCACCAACTTAATCGGGTTCATTTACAAACTCAAACTCATTTGGGAATTTAATTTAAAAATTGAACTCAGTTTCAAGTTCGACCTCACAATTTAAGCAAATGAACTAAGCTAGAACACCTTTTATGCTTGTCTTACTCATTTACATATTTTTATGGAAAAATTGATAATTTTGTAAGAAATTAGAATAAGACATTGTTGTGCATGTATCAGTTGCATTACACGATATATTTTGACTGAGATCGAGTGGTTATATGATTGCGAAAATATATAGTAAGCACCAAGGTCCTCGTGCATCTGGCTTTTCTTCATTTTCAATCAAACATTCATCAATCATCATGCATTTACGTGGATTACATTCTTGAGCTTGATCTATTAGCAAAAAGTGAAGTCCATTTTCAACTAGTTTTCTATTTATTCTATCGGTACATAAACATTATTGGAGCCATGGCAATGACCTTGCATTCCTATCACAAGTACGAGATAGTGTCTTATATAACAATTAAATACAATATCTCTTTCACATGGAATGTGAAAAGAAATGTTGATGAACTAGCAATTGGTCTTGAACTCATAAGTCAGACATATCAGTGAAGTGTTCAATTAGATATTTGCTAAGATATGTTTGATTACAGTGATTTGAGTTTGACATCCCAAATTATTGAGTTAATGTTGATGTGTTGTTTATTTTTAATTAGTTCACGATTAATCATTATTAAACTGCTTGTTCATTTTGCATGTATTGTAGGTTTAGCAATTACAGGTGATATACTCTCGTGTAAGGATTTGAATTGCCTTAAAGACTTGCAAAATTAGCATCATTAATTGTCAATTTGTCACTAGCCTCTAGTGCTAAACTGCTGATTAGACTAAACTTCTTTAGAAAACATAATAGTTTGTCCATTTTTGGTTCTTTGGAATAATTAGCAACTAGGTTAAGTTGACAGCTTATAATTGTGACCAAATTTTTTGTTAGCATTTATTGCTTTGTAGTCCACAAGTGAAAATGCCAGCTTGATCACAACCTCTCCCTAGCAAAAATAGTTCTTCTGAGCTAGTGGAGATGCCAAGGTTGAAACTATCCATAAGTCATTCTACTATAATCATGTGAACCTTTCATATTGGCTCAGTGCTACAAAACACATTTATTATCAATCTTTCTTAGATAATGCCACTCCTAAAAAACTTCTCATTAGAATTTCCATACGGATATGCATCATACATGTTAAAGTAGATACATTAGTACACTTTAGATTAAGAGCATTTCCCTTTGACATCTAGAGATTGAAAAAAAAAAAAAAATAGGGTGAATTGCACATTCCCGTTAAGTTTGGTATAATTGTAATGCTCCCCCCTTAAACTCTAAAACTAAGCAATACCCACTTTTAATTATTGGTAGCAAACACTTTATCCTATAACTTTGCACTTTATACATTTTATTTTTTTTTATTTTTTTGTTTAATTGTATTAATTGTATATACCACCTAAATTGATTAGAAAGTTTTTATCCTCATTTGCTCAAGTCTTTTAAAAAAATAAATAAAAATCTTTATATTTTTAGCCAAATATGGCTCTAGAATTTTAGAAGGTGCTAGACCCATTGGTTTATTTCTTAAGTTATCATAATTGCCATTTTTGGCTATTCTGAATTTCTTAGAGCTGTCCATGGAACCATACCAGTTGGCTTGATAAAGTTTTTGCTAAATGCATTTTGAAGGCGGCAGCAGCACATGAAACATTGGTACATTGATTATATTAATTATATTATTGCTATAACACAATTTTGAAGGAACAATGTTTTGCTGACATACACATATAAAATATTATGTCGTATATTTGTGATATCTTTCATAATTACGTTGGGATCTCGGGTTTAATACGTAGGAGATAAGTGATTTTGGAAAGGTGAGCTCATTGTTGCATCCACCCCGATATATGTCTATAAATTTCTATTAATTTTTCTCTTTTTGATATCTTAAAAGTCTTCTCTTTTCTTTTCTTTTCTTTTTTTTTGGAGAAAATATATGTCAAATTCAGTTCTCAGTTCTCACAAATCACAATATCTTAATTAAATTCTTAATCACAGATTTTTTTTTTTTTTTGTCACGTTCAGAATTCTTACTTATCAAAAGTAATATTCTTTTTCTAAAAAAAATAAAAACATTGATCATTGATAACCATAACATATAAATTTATTTGTTCTTCACACTTTCAATTGCCAATACATGCCACTGTCATATTCCCATCATTCCTACATCTCTTTTCCAAACAAACATATACTTAAGAAATACTTGCATACATGATTTTAATGGAAATTCTTGCCCTCATATACTTGATAGAATCCCCAATTTGACGATGCAACATTATCAGACTGCAACATTCTATCATCACTAGTAGTCATTTGGAAAGACAAGCTTTGGCCATCCAATCGTACCCCAGTTTGCCAATTTTGGCCCCAATTGCGTGACATTTGTATCCAATCAGTATTTGAGCCCTTAATTTTCACATTAGTAACTTGGCCAACACCACCAACATTGTACACTAGCACAAGCAACCAATATGGATTTCCCTTTAATTCAAACTTAATTCCACCTTGCTTCCTACACTTAACTCGTCGATACCTAACTGGAACAATTCCACCTCTGTATTCAGCAATCTCTAGGAACATTGGCATAGAGAGGTCGAAGTGTTTTTGTGGTGGATTGCACCAAGCTCCTTCGGTATCAGGTTTGGTATAGTCAGGAGGACAAAAATTGGTGGCTGTTACTCGGATTGAACCTGCCCCTTGTTTACACCATTGTGAGTCTATGCATCTTATTTGATAGCAAGCACCACATGTAGCCCCATCATTGAAAAGAGCAGTGCTTAACGCTGTTGTCTCAAGGCCATAACCTTGATCAAATAGATTTCCATAACCACAAGCCCCCACTACAACAAAAATTAAATATATCAATTTTCTTGATTATCAATAAGATGGAGGTACATGTATACATGTACATAGTACTCTCTAGTCTCTACTACAAATGTATGCTTTTTTGTGTGTTTGTGCACACGAGTGTGAAAACAATACAATTTCAAATCATATACTAGACCACTTCTAATAACTTCCATGTTTGAAGGACAATAAGAGTACTCACTCATGGTTGCACCGCCTTGCATATCACCATAAAATGTTGCATGAGCATAGTCCCAGCCATGATCACCATTAGTCGAGCCCGCAAAGGCCAGAGCCACAATGGCCCAAGCAACCACAATTTCACAGCTAGCCATTTTGCCTTAATGACTAATCAATCTTTCTTTTGTGAGAGAGAATTATTAGGGATAGTATTTATAGGCCTTAGGAAAGAGATGATGATGAATGGAATTGAGGTTATGGACATTTTTCAGTAGAAATTAAATTATTAATTGGTTTTAATTGCAATTAATATAGGATATTTAATTCCTTTGGTACTTGGTAGTGATTAGTGAAAATATAAATATAGAAAACAAAGGGTCGATTATGAATTTTTGATGTGGCCATGCAATAAAGGCCATAAGGTGGCAAGATGGCATTCATGTAATATTTTGTGAGAAAAGTGAAAGTAATTTAACCAAGTAATTAATTGGGTGAAGGAGATGAATAGATGAAGCAAACCAACATGGTTTATTCAAAAATAGGATAAGGAATATCAATAAATTAAATATAATTAATTGAGGGAATTGCGGATTTATTTATTTATTTTGGCAGATCTTATAAAAAAAATTAAAAGTTATTTAGTATCCCACTAAATTAGATCTCACCAAATTAGGTAATTAGTAATTACATTTGTTTCTTTCTCGGGCTAATTATATACATCCCTTTAGAAGATTTCTTTTACGCGCTTTGCCATAAAATATCCTTAAGTATTTTTGTTTTAATTAAAAATGTCAGTTTATTTTCACTTCTAATTCATATATTTTTAGGTAAAATTATACTTTTGCATTTAAAAAAAAAAAAGTAGAAAGTCAATCAAACACACACTCATAAGTGGCGACTTTGATATTATTCACAGAAAATTAAATAATATTTATATATGAAAAAACTATAATATCACAGTTTTTTATGCCTTCTAAAAAATAAACTTTCATATCTTTGTTGGAAACGGATTTCTACGTGAAACGAATATCTAAAGATTTTCATTTATCTGAGAAATTAAAACATTTTGATTCAAAAAAGAAAAAGAAAGAGAAATTAAAACATTAAAACTTTATCTTTAGGCCTCATGTAATAATGGGCACAGCTGCAAATTATATATGGGGTTGTGACTTGTGAGTTGCACACATTGGTACCCCGAAAAAGCAAGGAAGATGTATACGGCACCCCAAAAGTTTCCATCTTGAAGAAAAAGCACTTGTTTCCAAAGGTTTTTCTACCTTGTGTATTACAATTGCTAAGTCCTTTAATAACATTTTTTTTATGAGCTTTCATCAATGAGTTACTTTCTTTAGTAAAAGTGGCTGTCAACTAGTTTAGCAATTGGAATATTCTATCATCATATAAGAGATTTAGATGTGGTTTAAGGAATAAGTTGAGTTAATTTGCTGTCATAATCGCAATTCTTAATATTTGAGGGGAAAAAAATTCTAATATATAGGGGAACAAATCCTTTGATGGGTAGAATTCTTTAAACATGATTAAGAGTGTTTGAGAATTTAGGGTATGAAGAGGAAGACAAAACTACAATGCCATTTATACCAAGTCATATATTAATTCCAAATAAACAAGGTTTCTTATCAAGATTACACAATGCAAAAGTCTTGGCAAATTCTAATTGTTGAACTTGATACATACAAAACAACATTTTATAGTCCCATTTGGACAATATGAATGTAATGTATGCCATTCACACTAAAAAAAAAAAAAGAAGTTCTGTCATAATTACAAAATATTATGATATTCTTAATCATCTCTCAAAATTTTCAATAATCTATAACATCATTTTACTTTCTACTTGTTCTCATTCATTTCTATGTATGATATCTTAATATTTTCAAACACATGTCAAAAGTCTTGTATCTCAACTGGTATTGATTAATATCCTTTATGAGAAGAATCAAAGTTCATATCCCCCCTCCCAACTATCGAATTATCAAAAAAAAAAAAAAAAAAAAAATTCAAAACTATTGAACAATATTGGAACAATCTTAATATATTTCTCCATATCATAAAAACTAAAATTAAAAACTACATAGATTTTTAGGAAGCAATTATGTTTCCAATTTTTTCACCAATATCAAAATTATTTACGAACTATTATACAAAAGATTAAGAAAAAACCTCCATGCATGGGAAAATAAATACGTACAAATTGTTAAATAAATAAATTTTCATGTTAAAATATTACAAAATCCAACAACACTTAAAATTGTAGAAAGATTAGTGCTTTATATCACACTATAACAATCTAAAGATATGATATGATTCGAAATGTATGAAGTTCATTCCATGATGGTTGCCTGTTACCATCAACCCAAGTCACAAATAGATTTCTTTTTGGTGTAGGCGCGCAGTATTCGAGTCTAGGTTTCCTATTCAACAACGAGAAATTTACCAATTGAACTAATTAGAACCCACAACAATCCAACTATTTTTTAGGCAAAAATACACTTTTAGTTCCTATATTTTGGGGGTGTTTTCGTTTTGGTCTTTATGTTTTATAATGTTACATTTAAGTCTTTGATTTTTTGGACATATGTTATATTTGATGAGAAGATTTCAAAAAAATAAGAAAAATAAATAGGGTAGAGACTTAAATGAACCTGTATCCAAAACCAAAAGGATTAAAATGAAATGTTATAAAACATAAGGACTAAAATGAAAATACCCTTAAATATACCAAAGATGTATTTTTGCTAAGTCTTTTTATTAGGTAAGTTTCCAGTAATTTTCATTTAAATCTCATAGTTTTAGATATAATTCATTTTTTTATTTTATAATTCCATAGTGGGGGGATTTAAACCCGAAGTGTCTATATTGGAGAACACTATAGAATGTGCTAACCAAATTTGGTGGTACTTTCTAGGTAAGACTTTCATGTATTTTCACATATACATGTGTATTTCATGTCCTTGTGAATGTGTGGGAAGCAATTCTAGTGCAGAAAAGCTATCCTCTTGCAGCCCAATGGCAATCTTCTTCCTCACAACCTGGTTCGCTTGATCATAGCTTTCTTCTTCTTCCTCGCAGCCTGGTTCAGCTTGATCCTAGTTTTCTTTTGGTCTTGTAGAAGATCTCTTAAGCTTCCATTACCACAACTATTTACATATTGTACTTATATATTTAAGCTTCTCAAGCCAAAAACAAAAGACGAAAAAGAATTACCAAACAATGAAATGAAAACAAAAGGAAAATGTAATGATCTTAACTGTAATTCAATATTAGGAAGAAATAAAAAAAGAATAGAGTTTGACTACAACCCACTACGTGGCAACTTATAAGATCATTCACATGTATTATTTAAACAAATCACATGACTCATTAAATAAGTCATGTGACTAAAAGTACAAGTAGATAATCTTATTAATTGTCATGTAGTGAGTTGTAGACAAACTGTGTCCATAAAAAAATATGAAATAGCAGATTGACACCTCCTAAAACCCTTTGCTCTACTCTTCTTATTCTCCTAAAACTTCTTGGCAAGAGTTAGCATTTATTTTCGCTCCAAATAAATAATGAAATAGTCAAGTATGAGACATTAGAAAGAGTTGCTGTAATCGGTTCCTCTTATCAGTTTGAGCAATACCCATCCCTCACACTGCATTGCAAAAATAGGCCCAAAAAATAACAATTAATATAAATTAATTGTTTTAAATAGTAATAACCAAATGACCTAATAATTAATGTTAGTTGATCTCTTATCTTGCAAATCAAGAAAGTATAAAATGTGGACAAAATCATAAATTTAATAATAATTTTGGTTTTACCTTAAATTCCTTATTTGTGTTACATCCAGTGTTAGTAACACGTAAGCGGTACTCCTCCATTTTCCAATGCGTTTTCTTCCCTGTTGCTGAAAAATAAGTTAGATGAGTCTTGAAGGCCAAGATATTTTCATTTGTGTTACAAATGGGATATTCGTCAATGGTTTGTTTCCAGCATCCATTTCCATTTCCAACCACTCGAACTTTTTTTCTATTAGCGTGTGAATTTTCATCTTCATGAATAAAGAAAAACCATTCCCTCTCTCTATGTGAAAATGTCACTGCAAAGCAAAAGCGATAGTTTTGTGATTAGCCAAATGATAATATATATGAAAGAGTATATATGAATTGGATTTTATATGAGTGTTGAATTAATTGATAATAACAAAATTACGATATCTCAATGCAATGCGAGATGCATTTTAAACTATATTGTAAGAAATTATCTTATAATCCATTTATAATACTTATTATGTCTTTAATTCTATAACATGTCATCAGAAAGAGATGTGATGATTGATGACAATTAATTTTTTAAAAGAAGTGGAAAAAAATAGAGAAAAATGAGTACGACATGGTATAATGAGAACATGATGAATCTGATGTGGCCGTGAGATTGAAGAGACATCAAATACTATATATTAGGATACATTAGTAATTTTACATATGAATACAGTAGTTAAATAATTTTCACTTTTGGAGATAACTAATTAAATTTTTGTATTGAGGTTTTGTTAATATCTCATTTTCAATTGATAATATTGCTAACACAATTGATGTAAAAGTATGATTTCATCAATTTTAATTTTGAAAAAAAAATTCTACAAAAATAACTATAAAATATTTTTTTTTTTTTTTTCATTATTTTATTTTTTAATGAATTCATTTTTATTCTTTTAATGAATTTTTTATTCATCTTGTAGTATTTTATATAAAATTATCATTAAATATTTTTTAATATATTTCTAGTAGCAAATTTATCAAGAAACCCTATTTGAGATTCAATTAATTTTAATTTTAATTTTTTTAAAAATTCATTACTAAATTGATATTTTCAAATAGTAATTGTAAATTAAAAAAACATTTAAAAATAAGATAAACAATCTACAATATAAAATGATAATACGGCAAGAATAAAATAAATTTCAATTATTGAATAATAAAATTTAATATATCAAATGCACTATTATAACTTCACTTAAGAATACAATCACACCGAATAAAGAAGAATTTAAAAAATAACTCGATGGATTAATACTAACCAAACCAAAATGAATTTGATAGAGAGAATCAAATATCATGGTTCAACAGTAAAATGTAACAAAAATAGACGAAAATTTATTATATAAATTTTTCTAAAGTTTTACTTTAGATTGGGTAATATGATAATGAAGGAAAAATGAAATCTAATTCTAATTTTAATTTTGATGCGTGGCAGTGTTTGGTGTGAAGAATGAAATCGTTAGGAGAAATTAGTTGTCAATGATGATTTTACATTCCCAGTATTCTTTCATTTAAAAATTTAGGGTTTCGATTGAAATGAAATTCTATTAACTCAAGATAGCATTTGAAATGAATTTCTATTAACTTAACAACGTTTCTTTTATTAGCTAGCCCCCAATGTTAACCATCTTAAAATTCAGAAATCTAAATGAGACACAATAAACACCCACATATAACAATAACATCATTTTATCAAAAAAACAAAACAAAACAATAACATCATATATCAAACAAACAAAAAGAATACCTACCTAAACTCTGGGGAGGCTTGCTATATAGCTCGGTTGCATCGATTTCTTGAATAACATGACATGGAAGAGGCCTGCCAGCAGCTTTGTTCATTAGATAAGGATTGACCAGCTCTTCATCTGTTGGCAAAAACCTATACCCAGGTGGGTATTCTATGCGTTCTACAATTTCCTCACTCATTTTTGATTACTTACTTGAAATGACAATAAAATGAAGTTAGCCTTTGAAACCATTTCAACGTATATATAAGCACAATATTTTTAGAACTCCAACGAACGTGACGCGTATGGAAATGGTTGATATGCATGTTTGAATCCTATTAGGACGGAACTAACATGAGACCAGATCTTCACAAATTTTGAATTATATATATATATATATATATATATATATATATATATATATATAATATATATATATTTATATATATATTATGTTGATAGAGAATATTGGACTCCTAAAATTGGATTCCTAAAACAACACCAAATCACTTACCACTACACCATTGTCCAAATGTGAAATAAAAGTTTAGGGATTAGTGTGTGGTGACTGGTGAGTAGAGTTTTGTTTATAAGAAAATATTCATATAGTTGACTTAAGTTGATTCTTTTTTTGGTTGTGACAATAAATTATTAATATTAAATTTTTGGGTAAAAATGTAAAATATAAAAATTAAATATGTCTATTTTAAGTGGATGTCAAAATTGTGATTGATTCTCTTAATGATTTTGGACTATAATGTTTGTTGGACTTTTTGTCCATTATTTCTAATATTCAGTCTAGTCCTTTCCTGTTTGTCTTATATTCCTTAATGGATTGGCTCACAACCATAAAGTTAGGGGTCAAATACTATTTTTTTAAATTTTGGCTCCTAAAAAACAAAAAAAAACAAAAAAACGCTAGACTGACTTTAACAAAACAAAACACATGTCGGGTTGAATGAGAATATGGAATTCTGGGACTTTCTTGTTTGTCTTATATTCCTTAATGGATTGGCTCACAACCATAAAGTTAGGGGTCAAATACTATTTTTTTGAATTTTGACTAAAAAAAAAAACGCTAGACTGACTTTAACAAAACAAAACACATGTCAGGGTGAATGAGAGTATGGGATTCTGGGACTTTCCTGTTTGTCTTATATTCCTTAATGGATTGGCTCACAACCATAAAGTTAGGGGTCAAATACTATTTTTTTAAATTTTGGCTCCTAAAAAACAAAAAAAAACAAAAAAACGCTAGACTGACTTTAACAAAACAAAACACATGTCGGGGTGAATGAGAATATGGGATTCTGGGACTTTCCTATTTGTCTTATATTCCTTAATGGATTGGCTCACAACCATAAAGTTAGGGGTCAAATACTATTTTTTTTAAATTTTGACTCCTAAAAAAAAAAAAACGCTAGACTGACTTTAACAAAACAAAACACATATCGGGTGGATGAGAATATGGGATTCTGGGAAGTGGGAACAACACCAAATCACTTACCTCTACACCACTGTCCAAATGTGAAATAAAAGTTTAGGGATTTGTGTATGCTGATTAGTGAGTAGAGTTTTGTTTATAAGGTCTAATATTCATATAGTTGACATTAAGTTGATTCTTTTTTTGGTTGTGGACGATAAATTATTAATATTAAATTTTGGATAAAAATGTAAAATATAAAAATCAAATGTCTATTTTAAGAAGATGCCAAAATTGTGATTGATTCTCTTAATGATTATGGACTATAATGTTTGTTGGACTTTTGGCCCATTATTTCTAATATTCAGTCTACTCCTTCCCTTTTTGTCTTATATTTCTTAATGGATTGGTTCACAATCATGGGAAGTTATCTTGTATATTCGTCGTATATATCTTCCCCCTTGTGAGGAGGAAGATATATACCGCGGAAATATAAAATCATTTTTCCACAATCATAAAGTTAGGAATCAAATACTATTTTTTTTTTAATTTGGACTCCCAAAAAAAATTACAAAAAAACATTAGATTGGTTTTAACAAAACAAAACACATATCGGGTGGATGAGAATATGGGATTCTGGGAAGTGGGAACAACACCAAATGATCACTTACCACTACACCACTGTCCAAATGTGAAATAAAAGTTTAGGGATTTGTGTATGCTGATTAGTGAGTAGAGTTTTGTTTATAAGGTCTACTAGACATTGTTGACATAGTGTTTTAGTGGACCGAATAATTTCTCTTAAGAACACATATATTTGTTAAAAAAAGAAGAAGAATACTTACTTTAGTCACATCTCGCATTACTGAATTACTAAAAAGAAAAGAAAATTTTAGTATTTGACCGTTTGACCGACCAAAGCCATGATGCATTCTCCTATTTACATCAAAGATTACACTCATGAACAATGAAATACACTGTCTAGTATTTTTTTTTTTTTTTTTTTTTGTTGCTAAATCTGTCTAGTAATATTATTGAGGTTAATACTAAATGCCTTTTTATAAAGAATCCGAATAATC
The DNA here is from genome assembly GCA_907173295.1 of Fagus sylvatica. NCBI lineage: Eukaryota > Viridiplantae > Streptophyta > Magnoliopsida > Fagales > Fagaceae > Fagus > Fagus sylvatica. Next base: position 10,113,344 of record OU015770.1, on the reverse strand, counting down.
CTTTTTTTTTTTTTTTTGATAAGTGTGATGTCTGAATAATCCATTCTTTTCTTAGGAGGCAGGAAATGGACGCATAGACATGGTGCACCCCATAGACCCATATATGTAATAACTCCCACGTGTCTAAACCGGATGAGCTGTCTCGTATTCAATAAGCCACAACGTAAAAGACAGTGAGTTTGGGTCCCACAAAAGAAAAATGATCTCCTGGCGTGTGGATCTCACCTGTTGTGAGGGATGCGCGGTATACGTCCGAAACAGGAGATACGTCTGTGGGCTCCACAAAAAGCTCACCTTAACACCTAATGCCATCAATCTCCGCCACGTGGAACGCCAAGAATTCGTATCTATGCATCATCGCGCACTCGCACTCTCTAGTCTCTCTCTCTCTCTCTCCCATTCCAAAAAAAGAAATAAAAAAAAAATTAAATTAAATTTTTTTGAATTCTCCTTTTCCTTTTCCCTGATTTCGAATTTTGAAAAGCTGTAGATTTTGGTTTTTCTTTGATTCCCCCTCTCTCACTCTCTCGTTTTAGGTTTCACTTTCTCTTTCTCGATTAAAACTAGGGCTTGCTCTGCTTGATCAGATCGATACCTCGCACCCAAACTCACTCTGTAAGTTCTTCTTCTTTTTAAACTACTTTTTTTTTTTTTGTTTGTTTGTTAATTAATCAATGCCATTTTCCTTTCAAATTAAGCAAGTGAACGCTTTTGAGTCTGAAACTGATGCGTTTTTTTTTTTAATTGTATGAGATATATTGTAATACTAGTGAAGTTGTAAGAACTAATTGCTTTGAGTTTAAGAATTTATTGCAACTAATGAAAGATTATTGGCATAAATTTCATCCACAAAGGAAATTTGTAGCTAAGGTGAATTATCTTATTTTTAAAGCTGTTATTGGAAGTAATTGTGGATGTAATTCTTGTGTTTTACAGGTATTTGAATGTTAGCTTTGGCCCCAAATTCTGATCATGATATAAGGGTGTGGAGTAATTGCATTGAGTAGCATATTTTTCAACATATTGTTACACTTTTTAGCACAATTAGTGATTTGGTAGAAAGGTGAGTCCGGTTTGGAAGTGGGTTTGAGTTTGGTGGTCATATTATAAATGACAGTTATATTCATTGAGTTTGGTTGTTGTTTGCATTGATTCGGCGGTTTTCCGTCCATATATTGTGGAGGAATGGATGAATACAAAGATATTGAGATGTTACTTCCCTTTTGGAACAACAAGAATCCGACGGATCGGCTTTTCATTGTATCATGTTTTATGGCTGCCCTAGTTGGAATTTTGACTATAGCATATACAGCCTTTCAATGGAGGAGAAATATCAATTTAAGTTGGATGAAAGCCATAGCCAGGTCAAAGAAAAATCCAAAGGCAAGGCACAAAATTCCTGTAGCTCCTCATACTTGGGATCTAGAACCAGTGTCTCGTGGGAAAAATTTAAATTGTTGTGTGTGTTTGAAGTCTGTGTCCCCTTCTCAAACTTATGGCCCTATGGCAGCGTCAGATAGTTTTATTCATCGTTGTCACATTTGTGGTGTTGCAGCACATCTAAGCTGCTCTTCGAGCGCACATAAGGATTGCAAATGTGTATCTATGATTGGATTTGAGCATGTGATGCACCAATGGGCTGTTCGATGGACGGAGACCACAGATCAGCCAGATGAAACTTCTTTCTGTAGCTATTGTGAGGAACAATGTAGTGGGTCTTTCCTTGGTGGATCCCCTATATGGTGTTGCTTGTGGTGTCAACGACTGGTACATGTTGATTGCCACAGTAATATGTATAATGAAACTGGTGATATTTGTGATTTAGGCCCTTTCAGAAGGTTGATTCTTTCACCTCTCTGTGTTAAGGAGTTATCGTCAGGTGGATTTTTGAGTTCGATTACTCATGGAGCTAATGAGTTTGCATCTTCAGTTCGTGCAAGTATTCGGAGTCAGGGCAAGAAGTACAAGCCTGGAAATGAATCTTCTTTTGACACTGGCACTGGAAATAGTGGTAGTACTGGGGACATGTCCACGGAAAGTACTGCTGATACTCACCAAATCGTCAATGGTTCTCATGGAATGGAGGAACACTGTAATGGTAGCATGAATATGGAGGTTCAACATCAAAATGGTATTGTAGATAACAAACTGGATCGAAAGCCCAGTTTCAAAAGAAGTTCATCATTCAATCAGAAGGACGAGTCTCAGTTATTAAGGATGAAACAGAGATATGATTTGATTGATCTGCCTCCAGATGCGAGGCCCTTGTTAGTTTTCATCAACAAAAAGAGTGGGGCTCAGCGTGGGGATTCACTTAGTCAACGTTTGAATATACTTTTGAATCCTGTTCAGGTTTGATTTCTCTATCACACATTCCCTGGGTTCTTACTTTTTTGGATATGTGTCAAATTGTTACATCCCCTTCCTGAAAAAGTAGAATTGGAAATATAATCTTAATGCTTTTAGGAAATGTGTATCCCTTTCTTTCATATTCTTTTAAAGCAGTGGTAATATTCTATTAGACCAGAGAATGACATGCAAGTTACTTTTTAGAATAGTGAATATACAATTCATCAATTTTTGAAGTTGTATTAAATTATTGCAATATATAAAACAGTGGAATTGCCCACTTCTCTCTGTCGAACTAACACTTGTTAAAATAATGGGATTTTGGACTCCGGGGATGATGTCTGAAAGTTTAATTAACTCTTCCCATTCGAGGTGGTTTGACATGAATTTTTGCATGTGTAATTGTATGGGGGTTTATACTTGGATATTATTTTAGTCAAAATACATGATAGTTTGGTCAAGATCATTACTTACTGTACCAATTGGATGGAAGCAAGAAAGTGCATTTAACAAGGCCGCTTTTCTTCGTGGAATGACTTCCATTTAGTCAGTGAGAGGCAATTGAAAAGTTCATGATTTAGTTAGCTTTTTTGGTGTAGTGTGCAACCTTAAACTGTCTGTGTTGAAATGTTATCGACTTGGTCGGACTACCTTAAAAAAAAACCTAAATGAAGTGTGATATGCTTTCTCTCTTATCTTTATGATTTTCTTTTTATTCTTTTGCCATTTGACTATTATCAGGATTTTCTTGGTGCATCTTTTTAGGTTTTTGAGTTGAGCTCAACACAGGGTCCGGAGGTGGGTCTTTATTTATTCAGAAAAGTGCCTCACTTTAGAGTTCTTGTATGCGGGGGAGATGGCACTGTCGGTTGGGTTTTGAATGCCATAGACAAGCAAAATTTTGTTTCTCCTCCTCCAGTTGCTATTCTTCCTGCTGGGACAGGAAATGATCTGGCCAGGGTCCTATCATGGGGAGGTGGTTTGGGCTCAGTGGAGAGACAAGGAGGCCTTTGCACAGTGTTGCACCACATTGAACATGCTGCAGTAACCATTCTTGACCGGTGGAAGGTGGCAATCTTAAATAAACAAGGAAAGCAACTCCAACCACAAAAATGTATGAACAACTATCTTGGTATGTGAGTGCTTTTTTTAAAGTTCTTGCAGTTACCTTGTAATACTTATCAGTATAAAAAAGGTGCCCTTAAAGGAGATTATAAATTCTGGTTCATAAATGGCATAGGCCTGCTGTAGGCATTTAAAGTGCAACATTTTACTTGAATTTATTGATGACCAACTTGAAATTTGGCATTTATCAAATTATTGTGCTCAACTCACAACTTTCATCCTGCCAAGTATTTTGGTTTCTAGAGTCCCTTTGGGTTGGTCAAAAAATCAGTTGGTTTGAATCAACATCAATGCTTAAAATGAAAAATACGAAAACAAACTCTGATCTTTCTGTGTTTATGTTATGTATTTAAAATGTACATATTTTCGGGTTTTCTTGGTGTATTCTGAGTTGCAACCTGACCATGTTATTATCCTAATTTTTACATTGAGTATTGCAAAAGGCCAAAATGGAACTGTGAGTATTTTGGTTGGGTAGAGTGGATGTAATTACATTCAGCTTCTACTACCTGCTTTGGTATACATGGATCAATGCTTTATTTTCCAATTTATATTTTATGGACCTCTGAGTGTTCTGTCATGGATATTCTCATGGATTTGGTAACCAATTCAGCAAGCATTGATTACAGGAGTTGGGTGTGATGCAAAGGTTGCTCTGGACATTCATAATCTGCGAGAGGAGAATCCAGAGAAGTTCTGTAATCAGGTAATATAATCTTTAATTATTATAAGTCTTGAATACTGAGCATATGGGCTTCCCAATATACTAGACATTACATGGGGGAGTCCAGATATTTGTTCGCTTATAACTGACCCTAAACTTCCTTTTGGATGGAAAGGTATATGCTTTTCTAGTTGTCATGATTTGGATCCGAGAAACTATATTATATTAAATAATTTACTTGAAATTTCAAGATGATATATTTAGTGGCACAATGAGTGAGAAAATAAGGCCAATGAGCTCTAGCTATTTCTGTGATTTGAAACTTACCAATAAAAAAAAAAGGTGAGAAAATAAGTATGTATATTGTTATTGGCAATTTAGTTTCTAAATATTGTTGTAGCGGAGAGAATGTGGCTCATTTGTTGCTTCATTGTCCGGTGGCGAGGGAGCTTTGGAATTATGTTTTTCGGCGGTTTGGTGTTGATTGGGTGATTTCGGGATCCTTTTTGGATCATATGGCTGGTTGGAGGAACTGGTTTGGCAAGCATTATTCGGATGTTTGGAACCTAGTCCCTGCTTGTGTGATGTGGTCCTTATGGAGGGAGAGAAACAATCGTACTTTTGAAGATGTGGAGCTGCCTGTTGATAAGTTGATTGAGTCTTGTATGTGCTCTTTATTTGAATGGTCTAGGGCTTGGGCTTTACAACCTTGTTGACTGTTGGGGGTTTTCTTGAATCTTTGAGTCAGTCTATATGATGTAGTTTTTCTTGGCAGCTTGTGTTCATGCTTTATGCACACATGCTGTATCTTTAATAATATTTGTTTTTATCGATAAAAAAAAAAAAAGATAAAAGAATATTTGTGCTAGATCATCTAATTTGCAGTCTATATCATTAGTTCTTGCAAGATGGTGTGAGGTTTCTCTCCATATGCATAAAGATTCCCATCTTTATGCCTAACATGCAACTTATTTATGAAATTATATGGAGAATAAGAGCCCATTATGCTAGCTTAGTTGTCCGGATAAAACCTTGTGCTTTCTTTATGCGCTTTCTTTATTATTTATTTTTTACCACGGAAGACTTCTACTTTACTGTGTTACTTATTGATGCAGGTTATGTTCTCACAATTATTATTTTGTTTTAGTTGATTTTATTTTGTTCTGATCGTTGATCCAAACTAACCGAAATAAGTAAAATATATGTGCAGTTTATGAATAAAGTTCTTTATGCTAGAGAGGGCGCCAAGAACATAATGGATAGGACATTTGTGGATTTCCCTTGGCAAGTTCGTGTTGAAGTGGATGGGGTTGAGGTGGAGGTCCCTGAGGTGGGTTAGAATAATTATATGTATGTAGAATGCTCTGTAACATTTTTTTTTTCCATCTTCCTTGCCCGTATTACTTTTTTTACCCTCTTTTCTTTTCCTTTTTCTTTTGATACATCTTTAAATTTTTGTGGTTTCTTTGAATACATTGTATTTTTTGCTGGATTTCTTTGTTTCTTCCCCTATGAACTAATGATTTTTGGTGCAAAAATATCGTTGTTGAAATAATATTCAATCCTGAATTTTAAACTGTTAGTCAAAATTTATCCCATCACTCCTACAAATTATATGATTATATTGAATATTTTCAGGACGCAGAAGGTGTGCTTGTTGCAAACATTGGAAGCTACATGGGTGGTGTAGATCTGTGGCAAAATGAGGATGAAACTTATGATAATTTTGATCCGCAATCTATGCATGATAAGGTACTTGAGGTTGTGAGCATTTCAGGGACATGGCACCTTGGGAAACTTCAGGTAAAGTGGTTTTTTTTTTTTTTTTTATCATTCTCTTACTGTCTTTTATTTTCCACTTTTTGAGCATTTCAATAATTCTATTACGTAACGTTAAAAAGTTGTAAACATGTACATGATGTATTCTTGTCAAATTGAGTTTCTCTCTAGATTAGGGGGATCTGTTAAACCTTTTTTCTCCTAGCTGATGTAGCCTAAGGGTTTAGTTGGGAATTCAAGGAAATTTAAATAGCACCAGGGCAACATGCTTCATCATGATGATGAAGACATAAAGTACTTGGTTCAAAAATATTTAATAGGGAGGTGAAGCCAATGCCCTTATGGCAGAGATACATAGTATGCTCTTTTTTGGCAGTATGAATGTTTCATTTTTATACACCATGGGTTCAACAGATTAAATGATTTTGCCTCAACTTGGATTCAGAATCTTGGTGCTCCTTTAGATATTGAGCTTGTGAAATGCCTCTGAACTGCTTAGTTGTTTGTGAACAGGTTGGCCTTTCTCGTGCTCGAAGACTTGCACAAGGGCAAATGATTAAGATACGGCTCTTTGCTGGATTGCCTGTTCAAATTGATGGGGAGCCTTGGTTTCAGAATCCGTGTACATTGGCAATATCTCATCATGGCCAGGTCTCCCCTTCTCCCCCCACCCCCTTTACACCTTTATTGCACTACATATTTTTTTTTTTTTTATAATTGCATTTTTGGATTTTTGTCATCCCTTCATATTGGAAATTATCTTAAATTCCTATTTTGACGTGGTTATCTATTTGGGTTTCCATGGTGTAGAGGAATTTTTATTCCTTATCAAATAAGTAATATTGTATTTCTTGTTCATTCAAGTGGTCATTCTCACATGGGGAGGAGGAGAATACTCTTAGAAGAACATGGGCTAGTTTGGAAGTTCTTTTAGGGTTAAAAAAATACCTGCGTGTACGAGTTAAGAGTTTGTTTATTGTTTGAGTGCCAATGGGTTTTTTGGGGTTTTGGGTTTGTGGGAGTGTCAAGTCTGTGAGTAAATATTGGGCTGGGCATATTGGAATTTTGATTAGTTTGTGTTTGTGAGAGATTTTGAGTGTCTTTATGTTTGTGAGAGTATGCTAATTTGTTTGTGAAGTTTGGTTGAGAGTGATTGTAATTCATTTCACAATTAATGGATTTTAGTTGGTTTTACTCGTGGATGTAGGTATATAATTGGCTGAATCACATTAAATAAGTTTCTGTTAGTCCCAAATTACAATAAACTAGGATCAGAAATACTTAATTATTTTCAATATTTTATCAATTAATTGAAATTGTTCAATTATCAAGTCGCTGAGATTTTTATCTACCACTTTATAGTTAAACTGGCAATCTGTCCTTTTGAGTTTTCACGTGGTCACATCAAAAAATTGGTAATATATCTCAACCCATAAATTTTTATGGTGCATGTTTCTCCAAAATTGTTTGCAATAACATCCTTGTACAATCTTGGCGGTTATCATCTACTTATCATTAGAGGGGGAGGGGTAGAAATAATAAAACAAAAGCCCTGTAAATGTTAGAATGATATTCTTCAAATTTTGCTCTAAGCAATTCCAAATTTGTTGATTTCACAGGTTTTCTGTTGTCTTCTCACTGTATTGTGTCCTGATGCCCAAATCATTTTTTGGTTTTTATAATTTGATTATTTACTAATTACATTGGACTCTGCAGGCCTTCATGTTGAAGAGGGTGGCTGAGGAACCTCTTGGTCATGCAGCTGCCATAATCACTGATGTGCTTGAGAATGCCGAGACGAATCACGTCATCAATGCTTCACAGAAGCGATCTCTGCTACAAGAAATGGCACTGAGGCTGTCCTAAATTTTTTTACTAGGTCCTCGAGTTAGTGATTAGGGTTTTGGTTGCAGTAGTTCTTTTTGATAATTAAAATATTTTTTTGTGTTTTTTTTTTTTTTTTGTACTACTTTATCCATTTCTCAGGTGTGATCATGTCTTGTGGTTATGAACTTACTGCTTCTATGTGAAGCATGCTTGTAAATGAACCTTATTTAATATCAATAGAAAGAAGCATATAAAATCACCTTCTCAATTCAATGTTCTGAACTCTTCTGGTTTGAATTTAAGGTTGGCTTTTTTGAGAAATGGAAGGCAGTTCATTGTCGTGTTGGTTCTCATTACATGGATTTAGAACAGAATGTTTGATGATCAATGCTTTTGCGCAACATCGAACTGTCTTGCAGTGTCCTGAATGTCAATAAAATGGATATTAAGTTTGTTTGTTTTTTTTAAACAAAGATGGTAATTTCATTAAAACTAAAGGAGTTAACATGATACATCCAGTTGGAGTTGAGTTCGAACAAAACTAGGAGCATCCTTCCCTTATACATGTAGATGTGTGTCCAACCATACAGCTCTCCACAGTCGCTCCATTAGATTACCCTGTGAACTCTCCCCTTCATATATATCTTGTTGTTCATGTTCCCTAATGAGTTGATAGGCACTGTTCACTGTAAAATTACCATGTGGTGTAGCTTTCCATATTAACTTGTCTTCCGGTACATAAAATGGTTTCAATGTCCATCCCACTTCTCAGTAACCCTGCTGATAAACTCACTTACATTTTGCTCGCTGGTAGCCATTGGTCTTGGCGTTCTTGGTTAACTTTGTTGTGTATTATTCAAACCTGCATTTGGTTCTATTCATATGACTAGGAAATTCAAGAATTTATTTATTTTTTGGTTAGACACACATCTATAGTTATTGGGGTTTTGAACCCACTTCATCACCTTCCATCCTACTCCTATTTTTATGAGAGGAGAAGGAAACATTTGAAAATGAAGCTCCCTTTATCCAACATCAAGGTGTTGCAGTAATTTAATCTTGTAATAAATACATGCCTGAAACATATTTAGCTAGATTAAATAGTAAATACAGTTCTTTTTAAACACACAAAGTTTGAAGCCAGATTTTTCTTTCAGTTGCATTATGTACACTCATTGACTGCAAAGGAAGTTGATCCATGGTAATGTGGTTAATGATCCTTTTTCTGCTTATTCCTTAGCAATCCTTGTTTCACCTTCTTCCACAGCCGTGTTACAAATCCTCCAGAACCCTCACTCGTATCTGTCATGCTCATCTTTTTGTTGTCACGGGCAGATAGCGAAATTCTCCTTGGTGTCTTTACATTTTCTCTATAGATACGATCAAGCTGTTGGTGGTAGAAGGGGGATTTTGAGCCTTGAATAGCCTTGTTGAGCTGATGGGTTATGGCTCGGAGCTCAAACGAGTCATATAGGGTGCTGCCACCATGCTTGGGGCTCAGCTTCAAGATAGGGCTGACTGCCCAGAAGTGAGTATGAGTTGGAGTGGTCATTGGTGATGATGCCTTTTTCTCCACTTGAAGTTCCATGGAAGTAGGCAGATATATTTGGTTTTGAACTTTGAACTCTGAAGCCTCTCCTATTGGGGTTGTTGTATTGGTTTGGTTTGAGACTTTCAATGTGTTCCTATTTCATGTATGTGATTTGTGGATGCCTTGTAAGTAACGTGGTTAGGTGTGCATGCTCAATAGTCAACAAGAAGCTTGCATTGTTTGCTACGCTTTGAATTGATTTGATACGTTCTTTTATGTTTTTAAGGGACATTGAGAGAGAGTTAAGGCTGTATTGGGCGTGACCAACTAGTGCTGTTTTTAAATTTTTAGTGGAATACGTTTTGACTTTATATCTTAAAAAGTTAAAACCGCTGGGTTTGGTTCACCTCCCTCCAGTGGGCTATTCTTCGGTCTAGTCTACGGTTTAAACCTGAAACTATAGATTTATTCGATATTGACAACCCACAACAAGCCAGCCACCTCATTCGTATTAATTAACATATCACAAAACAATAAATCCTCAACTTAATGGATTCAACATTATCAATATTAATTAGTTATTGTTAGTGCACTTTAACATTAAATTAAAATCACAGTTATTTAGTCCTACCCTCTCCTCTTTCTTTTTAATTTTTATTGATTAACATTCATAAAACAATAAACCCTCTAACATTATTTTTGTTGGGACCCTTTTTTTTTGTATTACTTTTTACGATTAATTATTCAGTGTTTTCGAAATACAAAAAATACATACTCTCTCCTTGGTAAATCTCGGTAATTAAATTCATGATAGGATACTTAATCACAATTAGCTTTTTAAAATAATAATAATAATAATAATAATAATAATCTTAACTGGTATGATGAAGGCAGCATGGATTGGCGATGGTCTTGGTATGTTAATTGGGCTTGCTTTTGATGCCTCCTACCCAAACCAGCCTCGCTCCAGCCCTCAAGAGGAGAGCTAAATATCAGTATAATCGATAGGTTTGAAGAAGCAAGAGGAGAGCTATTAGGCACAAACTAGAGCAGTGATAGCGTCAATCATTTTTGTTTGGGACACAATTAAATTAAATCAAATAGATATACCCATTATATATGTATCATTTTTTCATATCTAAAAAATGAAAATGAAAAATTATATTTTAAAATTTATAATAGAGAGGGGGTAACAAATTAAATCTTAACTCCTTTAAATGGAATGATGTTGTGTTTGAGACTTTGAGGCATAGTTATTAAATCCGGACCGGACAGTAACCCATAGGAGTTAGGTCATTGGGTCAATGGTTTAACCAGTTGATTATCGATTGAAGTGTAGGGTCAAATAAAATATGAAAAATATAAAAAAATAGTTTGAGAAATCATAAAAATAATAAGTAACTTAAAAATAAGTATGCCTAAATTACTAATCAAAATTAAGTCTAAAAAACTAGTCACCTAAAATAATTCAAAATCAAGGTTTCACTAGTAACAGCACTAGAAAAGATAAAATAAAATGATATCATTAAATTGCAAACTTTGCACTTTGCAGCCAAGTGTTTGCTAACTAAAATCTTATTATATGTCTTAAAATTCTAGAAACAAAAGTATATTTCAAACTCCAAAATCACATTCTATGCATAAAGGGACACGATAGTTCGCTTTTTGACTCATTTTAGGGTTTTACAAGTGGTTGTACCAATGAACAATAGTGAAAGAAAATGGAAGAAAGATCACCGATTGTAGTCTTTCTTTTAGGTTGGCCTATGAATACATTAATTTCAAGTCTAATGTAATTAACTCATATTTATGTCATGTATAATCAATTCAACAATTGGGTTATTGATTAATCAGTAATATTTTATTACTCAACATATTTGTTGACCATATGTTACAAGTTTAACTAGGTAATTAAATTCAAGAGTATTTAGAGTGAGACAAAAGATTTGATTTGTCTATGTAAGTGATTTCTTATTTTTATTGGTTTATTGGATTTAATAAATAAGTTGGAAAAGTACAATTGTACTTAAAAAAAAAAAAAAAATATACTTAAAAATTATACCACCAAAAAAATCTGGAATAGGATCCTCTCCATTTCAAATGAAATGGAGAGTCTCCATTTCATGGTCTAGATTTTATTTCACAGATCTAACAATATACAGAGTGCCACGTCATTTAAAATTTTAAATGATGAGATACTCTGTACACCGTTAGATTTGTGAAATAAAATCTAGACCATGAAATGGAGACTCTCCATTTCATTTGAAATGGAGAGGATCCTTGTCCAAATAATCTGAATAAACTGGAAAATGTGAATAATCAAATCAAAGAACTTTGGATATCATCGTTATAAAAATAAAACATAAAAAGACAATACTATTTGACCTACTCTACTCATGATGAATTTCCATGTGAAAGGGGGAAACAAAATATTGCATGGTATGGTATATTTGGCAGCATATTCATTTTTTTCTTGAGTGGCAACATAGTCATTTACTTAAAGTACAAGCAAGAATACAAGGGGTTAGCCTAATGACTCCCAAAGTCTTATAAGATCCATGAGGTCCTCAATTCGAACCCATTATCTAGTATCTTGAAATCACCTCCAAATAATTTCTCTCTGTAATATCCAGTATATGTGAGTTGTGAGAACCATATACACGTGATGAATACTCAAGAATTTAAAGACATCTAGACACTCTCGATATTGTTTGCTCTACTCATGATGAATTTCATGTACAAGGGAAAATTAAATATTGCATAATGATATATTTGGCAGCATAGTTTTTTATTTTTATTTTTGAGTGGCAGCATAGTCATTTTGCTCAAATAAAAAACAAGCAATCAATATATGTGTCAACCAACAACCACCATACTTTAATGGACATACTTCCAAAACAAGGAACGCAACTCAACAATGCAAATAAATAACATAACCAACAACCACCATACTTTAATGGACATACTTTAATGTGCCCCATTTTTTATCTCTTTGTATTGTATGGGACGTCATTCCTTTTTAATGGTTCGAGGTTCTCAACCATTCATTTAAAAAACTAAAAAACTTAAAAGTTAAACATTTAAATTTGTTTGAAAAATGAACTATGCAATTCTCATGCAAGGAAAAAAATCTGTCATTGACCATTAGTGAGTTGTCATATTTATACACGTATTTAAGGAAAAGCCCATCTAATTAAAAGGCCAACTAATAATAATTTGAATTTCAAATAATAGTCTTAGTAATTGACCCAACATCAGATTAATTGGGGATTAATTTCGGAATGAGATCCTCTTCATTTGTCCATTTTATGGTTCAGATTTTATTACACAAATCACAAATCTAACAGTGTACAGAGTATCTTATCATTTAAAATTTTAAATGATGTGGCAGTTTGTATATTGTTAGATCTGAAATATTTAATCTAAACCATGAAATGGAGACTCTCCATTTCATTTCAAGTGAAGAGGATCCTTGTCCATTAATTTCGGGCCACAGAGCCACATATTGAGAGAATTTCAGGCAAAGAAAGAGTGTTATTCTAGTGGAGCTTTGGGTTCACCCACTTGTGCAGAGTTGGGTCTGAGCCAAACAACTACTATTGGGCTGTTGTATCCTGGAGGGGACAAGTCAAGAGAAGGTCTACTGCACCGGTCTTTGAGCTTTGCCAACCGTAGAGGGCTTGAATCTCCTTAAAGAGAGCGAGATATCCGTGCCTCAGTCCAATCTGTATTGAATTAATTTTTTAATTCCTTGTATTTTATTATAATTTTTTGTATTACTCACCAACAGTTAGTTTATGGCTTTGTATTAAATTTCAAGCATATGTTGATCCATGAAATGTCCCGTAAGAATAAACCACAAGGACCCTGCCGTAGATATCATAAAGTTAGAAAATTTAATCTTTGTTGGCACACCCATGTTGTTGCTTCTCTTCTTTACCAGCCAGAAGAGAAATCACATTCTAATGAGCAAAAGATTTTTTTTTTTGGTTGCATTTTAATGATTCCCTCTCTCTTATTCAGCAAAAATGATCTCTTCTCTCTCATATACATTTTATGTGCACAGGTTTTTCTTATTGCAAAGGATTTTGGAGCTCGGCCTGCTTATGTATTTGCCAATTTCCACCCAGAGAGGGTCTTGGGAGTTGTAACAATGGGAGTGCCATACTTGCCTCCAGGCCCTGCTACATTCGATAAGCACCTCCCTGAAGGCTTCTACATTTCAAGATGGAGGGTATAGATTGATATAGTTTCTCTCTTAAGATTCAGATTTAATGCACCAATGTTACCTTCTTGCAACTTCATGTCTATGAACTCTTTCCAGGAGCCTGGACGTGCTGAAGCTGATTTTGGGCGCTTTGATGCTAAAACGGTTGTTAGGAATGTTTACATCCTCTTTTCCAAAAGTGAAATACCAATAGCTGCAGAAGACCAGGAGATCATGGATTTGGTTGATCCATCTACTCCTCTTCCCCCTTGGTTCACAGAGGAAGATCTTGCAGCATATGGAGCTTTGTATGAGAAATCTGGATTCCAAACTGCATTGCAAGTTCCATATAGGTGATGAATTGATCCTAATTGTACACAAGTGACCAAGAAGTATAAGAGGGTTATGCTCCTCCAATACTGCCTTGTTTACTTATACAATCATTGTCCCTGTATCCAATGATTATGCCACTTATTGGTGTTAGAAATGCTAGCACCATTTTCTGCTAATGATTTTTGTTGATATTATGTATTAACAGATCATTTGGTGAAGACATCAACATGGCAGATCCAATAGTTAAACATCCAGCACTTTTTATAATGGGTAGTAAGGATTATGTGCTCAAATTTCCAGGCATGGAGGACTACATAAACAGTGGAACGGTGAAAGAGTTCGTCCCCAATTTGGAGATCACTTTTTTGCCTGATGGAACACATTTTGTTCATGAACAGTCACCTGATGAAGTGAATCAGCTAATCCTCTCATTCCTTGGCAAGCATGTTTGATCATAGACACAGCTGTGCACTTGTGAAATTTGAAAACACAGTTGTTGATATGAGTGTAATTTCAATAAATCAAGCATTTGGTGTATTATTGACTAATTAAAACTGGATGTTTCGTTAGTGTGGTATGCATGTATGTTTTTAAATACTAAATAATTGTACTTTAACTTTTATATATATAATTAATGTAACGTTATTTAAAATTCTAGTCCACCAAATATGGCAATATCTTAAATGAGAGATTCTTTAATTAGCCAGCAGTGACCTAAGTTTTTGTTTACTTTTGTTTTGTTTGTCTCGGTCAAAGGATACAACATGTACAATATGACAAAAGAGAATCATAAATCAAAACAGAACATCACAATTAGAACAAAGAAATCCCATTTGAGCTGAAGGCACTTGAGATTACTCCCTCCCTCTTTGTCTCATTGTTGGCAGATCAATACAATTGCCTTCTCTAATCTATTGTTTCCAAAAGCCAAGCAATCCATATCTAATGAGCAAAAGACAATACCTAATTAAAGATTTTGGAGCTCGGCTTGCTTACCTCTTTGCCATTCTCCACCCAAAGAGGGTCTTAGGGGTTATAACATTAGGAGTGCCTTTCATGCCAGAGCGCTCTACATTCCATAAATACCTACCAGAAGGATTCTACATGTCCAGATGGCAGGTATACCTATCCTTTCCTCACTCAAGCATTCAACTATAACTTCACCAATGTTACCTGCTTGCAATTGCAACATCATGTTTCTGACCTCCTTTTAGGAACCTGGACGAGCAAAAGCTGATTACAGACGTCTTGATGCTAAAACAATTATTAGGAACATTTACATCCTCTTCTCTAGAAGTGAAATACCAATAGCTACTGGAAACCAGGAGATCATGGATTTAGTAGATTCATCTACTCCTCTTCCACTGTGGTTCACAGAGGAAGATCTCACAACATATGGAGCTTTGTATGAGAAATCTGGATTCCAAACCGCATTGCAAATTCCACATAGGTAATGGCATTATTTTTTACACAACATGACCAAAAGTTACTATGTTTTCAACTTATACAATCATAAAAACTGTCACGGATAAAACACTTTTTGCACTTCTTGGTGTATAGATGTTACTTTGCATCTTCTTCATATATGTTTCAATTTTGAATCATATATATGTTAGAGGTTTGGCATATTAGAGGTGGCATATTTGGAGTGATGTGGACAACAGGTCTGAAATTGCAATAGGTAGAGTTGTAACTTGTAAGTGCATACTTGCTAATGATTTTTGTTAGTGCTTTGCATCTATAGGTCAGTTGGTAAAGATTTCACCATAACAGATGCAAAAGTTAAAGTACCAGTGCTTCTAATTATGGGTGGCAAGGATTACATCCTCAAATTTCAAGGGATGGAGGATTACATAAAGAGTGGGAAGGTGAAAGAGGTTGTCCCCAATTTGGAGATCACATTTTTGCCTGAGGGAACCCACTTTGTTCAGGAGCAATCACCTAATGAGGTGAATCATCTAATTTTCGCCTTCCTTGGCAAGCATGTTTGACCATGGAAACTTCAAGTATGGTTATAGTCATGTAGTATACTCAAAGTTTGGCTGTGTACTTTTGAAATCTGAAAGATAGTAGTGTAATATCAACAATCAAGCATTTGAAGTGTAGTATAAAAAGGCTAAAACTCTATATTTCATCAGTGTAGCATGTAATGTATGTTTCTCAATTCTAGAAGACAGTGTGTGCTAATTCCTATCCTTCACTCTCTTCTCTTCCAGAATTCACTGAGAATGGTCTGTCTGAAATAATAACACTTTTATGTTTGTGTATTCACTTTGAAAATAACTAAAGTAGCCTCTCCAGATTTTAAACAATTGGATTTTTTTTTTTTTTTTCATGTGTGTTGGGGCCACATCATTTTTCCCTTACATGTCTAATTTTGAACTTGATCCTAGTAACTTTTTTCACCTAAAGTAAAAGACTCAAAAAGTCCCTAAACCCTAACATTATGGAATTGGTGATCTAGTTTGGCTTAGTGGAAGTAGAACTGGTGTCCATTGTGAAGGAGGAATGTACAAAATTTGAGCTTTTCAAGCCAAGAAGTATTCTTTGATTAGAACCCAAATCCAGGTTGAAAGTGCTTTGGTTCTTTGGTTTGGGTCTTCCATTATCCCACCTCATGCAATTCATGAGAATGAATTTGATTCTAGTGCATTTAATTTTCCACCTAAAATGAAAAGATCTCAAAGAGGCTCATCGTCTGGACTGAACCTCTATATTTACTACAATATCTCATGAGTCTCGTCCCATCTTAAAAGGGTACTGCATAAGGCTCGTGGGACACTCAACAAAATCTATATTTACTACAATATCTTG
The DNA here is from genome assembly GCA_907173295.1 of Fagus sylvatica. Lineage (NCBI taxonomy): Eukaryota > Viridiplantae > Streptophyta > Magnoliopsida > Fagales > Fagaceae > Fagus > Fagus sylvatica. The sequence goes on along the minus strand of OU015770.1, from coordinate 10,096,715 downwards.
TGAGTCTGATCCCATCTTAGTAGGATCTATAGCTCAACGAAAACGATGACATGTTAATATTTACAATGAAAAATCTTGATGTGGAATCATTTAGCTACCTCTATGTGACTTGGCATTTCATAAATAAAAAAGAATATACCAAACTCAAACATATTTGATTATTTCATTAATCTCCAAAAAAAATTGAGGCCTCGATTGTATATTTTGTTTTGAAAAAAATTTCAAATCATAATAAAAAAATAAAATAACTTTGTTATGACAAAAGGATCATATTGACACATTCTGAGAACCAAAATCAGAAAGAAAAAAAAAATTCAGACCAAATTGAAACTTTGTGAATTTTGAAGGATGGAAAATATAGTTTAGTCTATAAATTATAAAATGGTTGTAGGTACTAGCAATACGTGCTGACACGCGCATGATCCTGCGAATGTTGGCATATGTGCATGTGTGTTACGAAGTCAAATCCACATTTGCCACTCTCCGAACCTACCTATTAGAAGACAAAGGAGCTGTGACCATGGACGAAGATATAGGAGACCCAGTTCAGTTGAAGTAACGTTCTCTCTCTCTCTCTGAGTCTGAGCCAAAATGGACCAAATTAAGCACAACTTCATCCATGTACAAGGACTAAAGCTCCATTTAGCCGAGATCGGATCTGGTCATAACTCATAATCCAATGCAATATTGTTACACCATCTTCACTTTGATGTCAAAAAATCTAATTCGTTTTATGTAACTCCTTTCAGGTCCTCATGTGATCGTGTTTCTGCACGGATTTCCCGAGATATGGTACACGTGGCGTCACCAGATGATCGCTGTAGCAAAAGCCGGTTTCCGAGCGATTGCACCCGATTACAGAGGGTACGGACTCTCTGATCCACCACCACAACCAGAAAAGGCTTTGTTTTCTGATTTGATTACTGACCTGCTTGGAATTCTTGATGCCCTTCAAATTTCCAAGGTATTCTTAACTAGGAATTTGTTTGGTCTATTATTCTTTAGCATGTTCAAGGACTCTGATGAATCATATGTTGTATTATCCGTAAGAATATTAAAATAATGATAAACAAAATCCATGTTTGAGACTTTTTTGTTTCACTAAACTGAATTCTCAAGTGGCTAAAGAGTAAAGACTATGTCTTTGGGTAAGATTCATAAAAATAATGTGCCTCGAAGGTTCAAGCCTAAGGTGTGAAACACATTAGACATGTCTTTATTTTTCACCAGAGTGTTTGTGTACTTATTTTTGGTCTATGACTATAATTTGTGATTTTTTAATACTTTATAAGTTTAGTAATTGTTTTTCTTTATCGGGAATATTAGTTAGTTTATGGCTTCGTATTCAATTTCAAGCATATGTTGATCCATGAAATGTCCCATGACAATAAACCACTAGGATCCTGTCATAGATATTATAAAGTTGGAAAATTTAATCTTTGTAGGCACACCCATGTTGTTGCTTTTCTTCTTTACCAACCAGAAGAGAAATCACATTCTAATGAGTTTTATGCATTTTTAATTTTTAATGATTCCCACTCTCTTATTCTGCAAAAATGATCTCTTCTCTCTCATATACATTTTATGTGCACAGGTTTTTCTTATTGCAAAGGATTTTGGAGCTTGGCCTGCTTATGTATTTGCCAATTTCCACCCAGAGAGGGTCTTGGGAGTTGTAACAATGGGAGTGCCATACTTGCCTCCAGGCTCCGCTACATTCGATAAAGTACCTCCCTGAAGGCTTCTACGTTTTAAGATGGAGGGTATAGATTGATATAATTTCTCTCTTAAGATTCAGATTTAATGCACCAATGTTACCTGCTTGCAACTTCATGTCTATGAACTCTTTCCAGGAGCCTGGACGAGCTGAAGCTGATTTTGGGCGCTTTGATGCTAAAACGGTTGTAAAAAATGTTTACATCCTCTTTTCCAAAAGTGAAATACCAATAGCTGCAGAAAACCAGGAGATCATGGATTTGGTTGATCCATCTACTCCTCTTCCCCCTTGGTTCACAGAGGAAGATCTTGCAGCATATGGAGCTTTGTATGAGAAATCTGGATTCCAAACCGCATTGCAACTTCCATATAGGTAATGAATTGATCCTAATTGTACACAAGTGACCAAGAAGTACAAGAGGGTTATGCTCCTCCAATGCTGCCTTGTTTACTTATACAATCATTGACCCTGTATCCAATGATTATGCTTAATGGTGTTAGAAATTCTAGCATCATTTTCTGCTAATGATTTTTTTTATATTATGTATTTACAGGTCATTAGGCGGAGACATCAACATGGCAGATCCAAAAGTTAAACATCCGGCACTTCTTTATAATGGGTAGTAAGGATTATGTGCTCAAATTTCCAGGCATAGAGGACTACATAAACAGTGGAACGGTGAAAGAGTTCGTCCCCAATTTGGAGATCACTTTTTTGCCTGAAGGAACACACTTTGTTCATGAACAGTCACCTGATGAAGTGAATCAGCTAATCCTCTCGTTCCTTGGCAAGCACGTTTGATCATAGACACAGCTGTGCACTTGTGAAATTTGAAAACACAGTTGTTGATATGAGTGTAATTTCAATAAATCAAGCATTTAGTGTATTATTAACAAATTAAATTTGTATGTTTCGTCAGTGTGGTATGCATGTATGTTTTTAAATACTAAATAATTGTACTTAACTTTTATTTATATAATTAATGTAACGTTATTTAATATTCTAGTCCACCAAATATGGCAATATTTTAAATGAGAGACTCTTTAATTAGCCGGCAATGAACTAGTTTTTGTTTACTTTTGTTTTGTTTGTATCGGTCAGAGGATACAACATGGTACAATATGACAAAAGAGAATCAAAAGTCAAAACAGAACATCACAATTAGAACAAAGAAATCCCAGTTGAGCTAAAGGCAATTGTGATTACTCTCTCCCTCTCTGTCTCTGTCTCTGATCTTTGAGGCCTAAATGGACCAAGTCCAGCACAAGTTCGTGGATGTACAAGGGCTAAAGCTCCACGTAGCTGAGGTTGGAACAGGTAAGAATCCAATCTAATACCGTTCTTATAAGTCCAAAGCAAAAAAAGAATCAAACACAAGAGGTCATTCATTCATTCTTAAACTTTTGAACTTTCTGATCAGGTCCTAACGTGGTGGTGTTCCTGCATGGATTTCCGGAGATATGGTACTCGTGGCGCCACCAGATGATAGCTTTAGCAAATGCCGGGTTCCGAGCCATCGCACCCGATCACCGAGGATACGGACTATCCGACCGGCCGCCTCCCCAACTCAACAAGGCTTCCTTTGTTGACCTCATCACTGACCTCCTCACACTACTTGATGCCCTCCAAATTTCTAAGGTATTAAAGTTTAAAAACTATATGAAACTGTTGAAGAAATTTAAGTTCATATTTTTGGAAACAATTTTGATATTAGCCACCAACAGAAGGGTTATGGGTTTTTAAGTTCCTATTGATAAAAAAGTTTTAGGAACGTGATGAAGCATAAATTGCATGATCAATTTGAACATAAATTTAGAGAAGATGCATTTTGAAAATTCTCTATTTTCTTAAAATTGAATTTCAATGTGGCCAAAGATTTTGCCTCTAGGTAGGGCTCAAGGTAATGTCATAGACAGTTAAGCTGAAGCTCGATGTCTTGAGGAATCAAGGTTCAAAGCCATATGTCCTGATTCTTAATGCTAGTTTTACTTCAAGGATAGGAATATTAGTGACTTATTAGCTTATTATTTGTTTTCAATATTCAAACCAATAAATCAAAGCTTATATTGGTCCATGAAATGTCTCTTAGAAATATATCAAATATGAAGTTGAGAAGGACTTATAAATTAAGATGTACCTCATTGTTGGAAGATCAATACTATTGCCTTCTCTAATCTATTGTTTCCAAAAGCCAAGCAATCCATATCTAATGAGCAAAAGACAATGCCTAATTAAAGATTATGTCATGTGTAATCTCTCACTTTCTCTTTGCTCTTGTTATGTGCATAGGTTTTTCTTGTTGCGAAGGATTTTGGAACTCGGCCTGCCTACCTCTTTGCCATTCTCCACCCAAAGAAGGTCTTAGGGGTTATAACATTAGGAGTGCCTTTCATGCCAAAATGCTCTACATTCCATAAATACCTATCAGAAGGATTCTACATGTCCAGATGGCAGGTATACCTATACTTTCCTCACTCAAACATTCAACTATAACTTCACCAATGTTACCTGCTTGCAATTGCAACATCATGTTTTTGACCTCCTTTTAGGAACTTGGACAAGCAGAAGCTGATTGCAGACGTCTTGATGCTAAAATAGTTATTAGGAACATTTACATCCTCTTCTCTAGAAGTGAAATACCAATAGCTGCTGAAAACCAGGAGATCATGGATTTAGTAGATTCATCTACTCCTCTTCCACTGTGGTTCACAGAGGAAGATCTCACAACATATGGAGCTTTGTATGAGAAATCTGGATTCCAAACCGCATTGCAAATTCCACATAGGTAATGGCACTATTTTACACAACATGACCAAAAGTTACTATGTTTTCAACTTATACAATCATGAAAACTATCACGGATCAGTTTTTGCACTTCTTGGTGTATAGATGTTACTATCATATATGTTTCAATTTTGAATCATATAGAGGTGGCATATTTGTGGAGTGATGTGGACAACAAATTTGAAATTGCAATAGGCAGAGTTGTAACTTGTAAGTGCATACTTGCTAATGATTTTTGTTAGTGCTTTGCATCTATAGGTCAGTTGGTAAAGATTTCACCATAACAGATGCAAAAGTTAAAGTACCAGTGCTTCTAATTATGGGTGGCAAGGATTACATCCTCAAATTTCAAGGGATGGAGGATTACATAAAGAGTGGGAATGTGAAAAAGGTTGTCCCCAATTTGGAGATCACATTTTTGCCTCAGGGAACCCACTTTGTTCAAGAGCAATCACCTGATGAGGTGAATCATCTAATTTTCACATTCCTTGGCAAGCATGTTTGATCATGGAAACTTCAAGTATGGTTATAGTCATGTAGTATACTCAAAGTTTGGCTGTGTACTTTTGAAATCTAAAAGATAGTAGTGTAATATCAATAATCAAGCATTTGAAGTGTATTATAAAAAGGCTAAAACTCTCTGTTTCATCAGTGTAGCATGTAATGTATGTATCTAAATTCTAAAAGACAGTGTGTACTAATTCCTATCTTTCACTCTCTTCTCTTCCAGAATTCACTGAGAATGATCTGTCTGAATTAGTAACACTTTTATGTTTGTGTATTCACTTTGAAAATAACTAAAATAGCCTCTCTAGATTTTAAACAATTGGATTTTTTTTTTTTTTTTCATGTGTGTTGGGGCCACATCATTTTTCCCTTACATGTCTAATTTTGAACTTGATCCTAGTAACTTTTTTCACCTAAAGTAAAAGACCTAAAAAGTCCCTAAACCCTAATGTTATGGAATTGGTGCTCTAGTTTGGCTTAGTAGAAGTAGAACTGGTGTCCATTGTGAAGGAGGAATATACAAAATTTGAGCTTTTCGAGCCAAGAAGTATTCTCGGATTAGAACCCAAATCCAGGTTGAAAGTGCTTTGGTTCTTTGGTTTGGGTCTTCCATTATCCCACCTCATGCAATCCATGAGAATGAATTTGATTCTAGTGCATGTAATTTTGGGAGAGGATTCTCTCCCATTGAATCCTCCAATATCCTCCCATTTTTATCTAGATAAGAGACACTTGGCATTTAAAAAAATTCAATGGTCTTAAAACACTCATTGAAACCACATAAAATTAAATAAATATCATGTATCACAATTCTAGCTAAAATTGGAGAAAATTGGAGGTTGTCAATGGGAGGGGATCATTTCCCTATAATTTTCCACCTAAAATGAAAAGATCTCAAAGAGGCCCATCGTCTGGACTGAACCTCT